>CM064345.1:7745585-7932729 GCA_032595735.1 Pelochelys cantorii
GGGAGGTGCAAGGGGTGCAAATGCACCCCACCTCCAAAGTCCCCTATGATCCACCAAACATGAGGAAAGGAGTCAGCCCCTCCCCTACGCTGCTGCTGTAGCGACAGGAGCAGCTGCTTGTCAGAATGCACTACTTAGAGTGTACTGAGCATGCTCAGTAAGAGCTGCTGTACACACTTGGATTCAGAGGCTGCTTGTAGCTTTACAAGCATTAAAAAAGGTTCAGGGGCACATCACAGTGGTGGGATGGGCAAAGTGTAAGCAGGGGGGAGAAATTATCTGATCAGGATGGGGGTCAAGTAACTTTAGAGTAAGTACTCTAGAGCAGAGGTTCCCAACCTGGGGGACGCATTCCCTCAGGGGGGATGCGTACCCCCAGGGGGGACGGGGAATACTTGGTAAATAACTAGATTATCCTAACTGAAATATTCCAAAAGTAGTAGTGTTAGTGAAAAAAGTTATGGATTCTAGAGTCTAGAATTTATTTCCTTTCATATTGAATAGGGGGTACTGGAAGGTTTACTAAAAGCCAAGGGGGTATGGGGACCGAAAAAGGTTGGGAACCCCCGCTCTAGAGTAAGGTGCCACACAGGCAGGGACTGTGCCAGTGTCAAGATCAGCCTCTCTCTGCGGGGAATCCAACTTGCTGTGGAGAAGGGCTGGTCAGAGGGGACTGGGAGCCAGTGTGACCTAACTAAGGATGTTAAAATGCGGTTAACTGACTAGCCAACTAGTCAATGGAACTCTGCGTACAGCCCAGGGCCAGCGGGAAGTCCTGCTGACTCCGGACTGCACATGGGTGCCTTCTTGGAAATGCACTAGAGTCCCCAGCATTTCAAAGCCATGGAACCCGGGATCAGCAGAGGACTCTCTAGCTGATCCTGGGCTTCCAGCGGCACTTCCCAGGAAGCCTGAAGTCAGTTAGGGGGTCTCCAGCTGCCCCTGGGCTCCCCGCTGCTGCCCCTTTCAAATCGCAGAGATGAGTGGTTCAAAGGGACAGCCGCCACACAGCTAATCCGTGGATCAGCTGTTTGGTGGCTGTCCCTTTAAACGACGCATCCGTGTGATTCAAAGGGGCAAATGCCTATATCAAACTTCATTTTAAATAAAATAAAATATTAATTCATGTCCAACACAAAAGGTTTCAATGTTTTCTCTATTTATGGCAAGGGTAGGCAATCTTTTCTGAGCCACAGAAAAATCAGCTGGGGACCACACAAGTGAGAAACAAAAAACTCCTCCCAACCTCACTGATGTGGCCCCCCAACTCAGACTCTTCACTCCTCTGCTGCTCCCCTGGGTGAGGGGAAGGGACAGGGAGGACTGAGGTTCAGGGCTTCCCATAGGCCAGATTTTCTTTTCTGGTGAATTTTATGGACACCCTTAGGTTCTAAGGTGGGGACAAAAATGAGGGGTTCAGTATGTGTGACAGGGCTGCCAGTGAGTGGGATAGGGATGGATAGGGGTGGGGTGCAGAAGGGGGAGAAGTTGCAAGGTCTGAGTAGGAGGTAGGGTGCAGAAGCAGGCTGGGAGTAGAGTGTCTGGACAGGGGGAGGGAGCAGTATCAGGGGAGGGTGCAGTGTGTGGCCAGGAGGGAGGATTTTTCAGGACCAGTGGAGGTCATTTTAGGCCCCCTGTTACTGTCCTCCCACACTGGCACTACCTCCCCCCACAGCCAAGCTGAGCCCCAAACTGATTCCCTGCACGCACAGACGTGCACACATGTTCACAGGCCAGCTGAGCCCCATGCACAAGTTTCTGTGCCTCCCCCGCAGCCCAGTTGAGCCCCGTGCCCAGGTTCCCGGGTACTTTCCCCCAGCCCAGCTGATCCCCTCACAAATCATTTTTTCCTGCACTCCCAACAGGTATTCCCTCCTGCTGACTCCAATTCCCCCAGGGAAGGAGGGGGAGGGGAAACAGCAGCGGGCAGCTGCATTTGGAGTCTCAGGGCTTGTTGGAACATTTTAGTGCTTCTCAGTGACAGCGCAGTAGATACATCTTTGTATTAATCATTCTCTCATTGAAGTTTTAATTTTGTATTAAGTCCTTTTACAAGTTTTCTATATATCATTGTATTTGTTGGGATATGTAAAATGAAGAGGGGTCTGGGATGGTGGGAAGGAGTTCAGCCACAGTAGGCATTACCCTTGAACATGTTCTTTCCCTTTGTTTTTGCAGCCTAGAAAAATAGATAAGCAGGCAGCTGCTCTACTTTGTTGTGTCTTTTGCTTAGCCTCATTGGCGCTGTATAAAATATATTCTGGGTTAAATTTCTTGTAATCTCTGAAACCTGCTGATTCAATTGGAAATTCTGTAAATAGTAATTGGGGCAGGTATAATTGTATTCATTATTTGCTTATTAATATTCATTTTATGAACGTTAACATTACTAAATAAGGTTTTAGGAAAAATAGTGATAGACGTGTGACTTAACATACTAAAATAAATAAAAGGGTCTGACTAATGCCAATTGGTTGCCACTCGGACGTTGTGTTGAATGCCCGAGGTAAACGTGCGTAGGCAATAAAGCAGTTCCGTTCACCCCATCCGCACAAGGGTCATCTGTTTCTACTCTAACAGTATTAAGTCTTTTAAAACTTTGTATCTTGTAGAATAGTCCCTAAAAATTAGTAAGGTAAAGAGAATGTCTTTGTATCCCCTTTCTGCTTAATTGATTGCCCTACTGAGTGAATGAGGTGTGAATGGGTGAGTGATGGAAAACAAGCCCCTCCAGGCAGTTGCAATGGTTGGAGAGGGGATGGAAGCCAGATCCAAGAAAAATGAGAAGAACAATGGGCCCTGTGAAATGGGCTCACTGAAAGAAGACTGGACATATGGACACCTTATGAGCATGGGCGGCAGGTTAGTATAATTTTTGGTGGTGCCCCATTAGCCACGTCCCCTGCCCCATTAGCCACGCCCCCTGACACACACCCCATTAGCCATGCCTCTGGAGGTAACACGCTCGGGGCAAGATGGACACATGACCAGAAGTAAAAGATGTCATGTCACCCCTCTCAAAGGGCTTTTCCCACCATCCTCCCACCAACAGGGATTAGTTTGGCCCCCACCAAACCCCCCCACATGCAGCTATCCTGCAGTTGCATTAACCCAATGTGTGTGACATTAACTCGGGGACAGAGAGCTGGGGGAAGTGTTCCCTCTAAGGCTATGTCTACACTCACAGCTTCTTGAGCAAGTACAGCCGTTCTTGTGCAAGAACCCACAGAGCATCCACATTGCCCGCCTGCTCTTGCACAAGGAAATTTACAGTACGGAGTGGTAAGAGAGGGCATCTTGCGCAAGAGCTACGCTCTTTTCTAACAGGTTTAAGCTCTCTTGCACAAGAGGGCACTGTGGATGCTCGGCAGGGATTTCTTGAGCAAGAAACCCCTATGGCTAAAATGGCCATTGGAGCTTTCTTGGGCAAGAGAGCATCCACACTGCCATGAATGCTCTTGTGCAAAAGCACAGCTCGCACATGGCAGTGTGGACGTCTTCTTGCGCAAGACTTCTTGCGCAAGAACCCGCCAGTGTAGACATAGCCTAAGAGTTTCCTCCCACGAGCAGAATGAATTTTGTGTTGTGGACCTGTACTGAGTTCATGTGGCTTGTTTGGATGTGCCACTGTGGCACCCAAGTTATTAATAAATATTTTTAAACCTTTACCTTTTCTCTCTACTGCCATGTCTCCTCCCCTTGTTCCATCAGCTCCCCTGGTGCCTGCTGCCCCCCCCAACCTCTCACCCTCCTCTGCTGTTCTGACTCCTACCCTTCTCACTGCCCTCAGCCCTCCTGAGACCTGCCTCCCTCCATCAGCCCTTCTCTCCCCCCTGTGCCCACTCTTCCAGTAGCCCCACTCTGATCATGTGAGCTACCCCTCCTCATCCCCTCTTCTAACACCTCCCTCTGCACACCTGCCCTGCCTCTCTCCTCTGGTGCTGGTCCCTCCCCTGCAGGTGTCTGCCCTTCTGCTTCACCCCCAGAATCCCGTGGCACCTGCACCCTCCTGGTGCCTCCCCTTTCCCTCACTACCCCTGCCCCCTTTGTCCTCTTTTTCTCTGATGCCCACCCTCTGCCCTCATTTCCCTCATGCCCCTGTGCCCTCACATATGACTTGCTCCGTCCTCGCCTTCCTCATGCCCACCCCCTTTCAAACCTTCTCCCAGCACCTCTCCCTCCCCCTCCCCCCCACTAGCTCCCAATGCTCTTACCCTCTCCTCTCCCAGAATCACCCTGTCTCCCCTCCCACTGACACCTCCCCTCCTGCCCTTTTCCTCATTGCCTTCCTTCACTTGGCCCCCTGGCATTTGTCTCTCCCGCATCCCTGTCCCTTGGTGCCTTCCCCTTTCTTCTCCTGACCTGTCCCCCTCCCCTCAGCACAAGCCCCTTCCTCTCCCACCCCTTCCCCCTATTTTTCCCCCTCCTCTACCTTCTGCCTTCCACTTTGCGGGGCAGCGGGGCTGGAGTCTGCGATCAGACCCTACCGCCCCGCTGTCCATCGAGGGGACATAGGCCGTTCTGGCGTCCGCTGCCCGTTCCTTCTGGGGCTGCAGAGTTTAAGCATCTACCCCGTGGGGTTGCCTGCCGGGTTCCGGCTGCTGCAGGAGGGTGGGCGCTTCCCTGAGCTGAGCTCATGGCCCGGACCCGGGCGGACTCCCTCTCCCTTGTCTGCCACGCTGCTAGCATTTAAAATACCCGTTGCATGGCGTGAGCATGCGCCGCAAAGGTGCAGGGGCGAGGCGGGGCTGGCCCGCCGCGCCCACTCGCTGCAGTGTCCGCCCAGAGGCGAGGCCTCCGAATGCCGTTACCCGTCTGGCACGCAGTGTGCGCATGCGCCGCAAGGGCACAGGGCCAGCCTGCCGCGATAGGGGCTGCGGGCGCCCCATTACAATTCCTCTTCTCCTCCAGTTACGCTCTGGGGCCGAGGGGGGAGGAGCAATATTCAGAGCCGGGGGACAGACCCAGCTCCAAATATTGGTGGAGCAGGGCCCCCGCCTCTAAATATTGCTGGAGCCTGGGCACCACGAGCCCATATAACTCGCCGCCCATACTTGTGAGTGAGCAGCAAGTACCTGCTTTTGGAAGCACCCTCTTTGAAGGTGAATGTGGCAGCACTGAGACCCAGAAGAAAGGGCCACAGATGTCTAAGTTCATATGCCTATGATGACCCTCACAGATGATGCATATGCATGTGATGAGTAACTGGTATAGATCTGCAGGAGAGGAAAGACACTATAAATCAAAGGCATCTTGTAGGGGGACCGTGGGTTTCCTCTTGTCAACATGGGAGCACCAATCCGGATCAGCAGAAGCCCTGCTCCACCCCTCCCGCACCTAACTCACATGGCCAGTACAGTTAGGGGGAGCAACTACTGCGCAGGAACTGGGGAGTGAGCGCTCCCCTGCCCCTTCCTGCGGCTGCGCAGGAACCGGGGAGTGAGCGCTCCCGCGTCCGGAGGCTGGAGGCTGTGCAGCCACAGGAAGAGTCGACGGAGAGCTCACCACCTGGTGAGCAAAAAAAATTCTGTATATCCCGCACCCGAGTATACCCCGCGGGGGGAGGGAGGGGCGTGTGCGGGGTTTGTAAAAACGAATATAACCCGCAGGTTATATTCGCTAAATTACGGTAGTAACTGTATACCCCAGCACAGGGTTGGAGAACCTTTTTGGGGCTGGGGACTGCTGACCCACAAAAAAAATTCAGTCAGGGGCTGCACAAAAGCGAGAAGCAAAAAACCAAACAACAACAAAAAAAGACACAAAGGACCACCTCACTGACATGGCCCCTGAGAAGGAGAAAGTCACTCCTCACATTCCCCTCCCATACCACAGCCTACATGGGCCCAGACTAATAGATTGTGTACTCCAGTCCTGTGGTGGGGCAGCAGGGAAGCTGGAGCTCCAGTGAAGGCTCCCCTATGCTTGGGGCGCATGAGCCTTGGGGGCCACATCCAGCCGCCAGGCTTGAGGCTCCCCACCCTTGCCAAGCCTAACTATTAATATCTATCCAGTGGTATCTATGGGAATGTAGTTAACCAAAAAAATCATTATGCATTCCACCGATTAGCATTCCTGGGCATATAAAGAAAACCCAACAATGGAAAGAAAACGACTGACAAGTTTCATAGAATCATAGAGCTGCAAGAGACCTCAGGAGGTCATCAAGTCCAAACCCCTGCCCAAAGCAGGACCAATCCCAGTTTCAGTGTGCGGCCCATGAGAATTTGGGATAGGTGCATGAGGATCAAAATTCACAAGAAAGAGATGAATGCTCCTATGTAAAAGAAAAGGAACCCAAAGATGGATGTTTGATACATCAGGTCCATACACATGGGGAAGACAAAGGCCCATGGTCTGCCAAGTAAGCGTGCTCCAGCCAGCCAGGGGAAGGATATGGATTATCTTCCACTCTTTCCCAAGAGCGAAGCCCAGGGCAGCGTCTTGCTGTTGGTGGAGCGGGGCAGAAATAAGCCCCCGGGGGGCATGCTCACTTGGGGGACCATGGGGTGGGGGAGGGGCATTCGCACCTTGTGATCCAAATTTACAAAAAAAGCCCCCCCCCCCAGAAATTCCTGCATATGGGCCTGAGCCCCATCCCATACCCCGCACCCCTCCCCTCCTCCCCGCCAGAGCCCTCCTGTAAACCCACCTCCGTTCCCACTGCTGGACCTTGCTACACCCCCACCCCACTGCCCCGCGCCTGGGCACAGCCTCTCTCATCCCCCCCGCCCGCCTCCCTCCCAGCCCCGCGGCGCATCCCGCCTTCCCCCACCCTCCTCGCCGAGCCCCCCAGGCGCCTCCCTCCCAATCCCCTGCCCCAAGCGCCCCTCCACTAGCCCCGCTCCCAGCCCGCCGGCCCCACCCGCACTCCCCCCGCCGAGCCCCCCAGGCGCCACCCCGCCCTCACCTCGGCGCCTCCGATCCCTCCTGGCCCCCCGCTTCTCAGAAACAGCCGCGAAGCGAGCAACGGCGCCAACGGGGCCTTCAGAATTCGTTACGCATGCGCAGTGACAGCTGGCGGGCGGGAGGAGGGGGTCTGACGCTTCTGTGGATTCCGCTCCGGGGCCAATCGCAATGGGGGTGGGCGGGGCCTGAGCAGGGACACGGAGTGACTGGGGGAGGGAGGGAGAGCGCGGAACGCACTGAAAACCGGCCGGGGAGAGGAGGAATAGGGCGGGGGCTCAGACCGCGCGTGCGCAGCGGGTCAGTGACTCCAGGGCCAGACCCCCGCCTCCCGCTGCCCCTGTTGGCAGGTTGCAGAGCCGCGCGGGGATCTGTAGGCGGGTCCCTGCCCACGCGTCCAGCGCTGCTCTTGCCGGGACACTGTCCGCGCTCATAGGGAAGGGGGTGGAAATCGGGGCTTGTCCTGGGGCCAGAGCCCTGGCGGGACATTTCTCGCAGCCGGGTGTGGCTGGAGGCGGGAGCGTCTCCGGGAGGAAGCCACGTGTCCACTCTGCCTGGAGTATTTCACGGACCCGGTGGTCACAGCCTGCGGGCGCAACTTCTGCCGCGCTTGCCTCAGCCGGTGCTGGGAGGGACCCGGCTCAGCTGCCTCCTGCTCTCAGTGCAGGGACCCGGTGCAGCAGGGCCCCCCCCCCCCCCCCGCCTAATAGGCAGCTGGCGAACATGGTAGAATTAGTCAAACAGCTGAGCCTGCCGGCAGCGAGGGGCGGGGACGGGGTGTGCGGGGCGCACCAGGAGGCGCTGAACCTGTTTTGTGAGGAGCATCAAGCCCCCATCTGTGTGATCTGCAGAGAGTCCCGGGCGCATAGCGCGCGCACACACAGTGGTTCCTTTGGAGGAGGCTGCCCAGGAGTACAAGGTGGGGGAACTGCTGTCCTGTCTGCTGGGGAATTACTCTGGGTTTTAATTACTGGCTAATTTCCTTGTTCCCTGGCCCAGTGCGATTCACCAGCCACCTGAAGCCTGGGAGAGGCTGTAACAAAAGAAATGCTCTGATGGGCTGGGGCAACAGACTAACAGAGGCAAAATACCAAGTCTTTAAACATACCTGCCGTGGGAAAGTTTTCTCTGAGATGCTGACCTCTTCTCCAATTCAGCCCCGCTGGGGAAATGAGGGACCTTTGCACACAAGGGTAGGGGCTAACAGTGAGGTGTGAATGAGAAGAGCTGCCGGCTGGGCTGTGTGACCAGAGATGGGGAGGTTACAGTGTCTGGTTTTTAATAGAATAGTGTTTAAGGGAATTGGTTATTTTTATTTGCATCACAGTAGCCCATGGGGACCCTGCACAAACCACAGTGAGGGAACAGTCCCTGCCCAGAGCTGTACCAGAAGTTGCCACGGTAGGAATTTAGGACAGTGCTGGGCAAACCTCAGCATTCGTTATGCAAACCTGCATGTCTAATTAGGGGGGTCACTGGCCCATCCCCAGAACACAGGACACCCCCACGCCTGCCTGCCTGGGCCTTCCCCCACCTGTTTTTGGCCTCTATGGGCCTGCCCCTGCCTTTATCAGACCATCCCCACCTACAGCATTCTGTGTGGAGGTGCCACCCCCTTCTGCTCCCATCCTCACAGGTGTCCTGCTGCAGCCTCAGTCTCTTTCTGTCCCTTTCTCACCAGACAAAGTCACATCCAGAGCTGAGTCCCCACTGGGCAGGAACAGAGCCCCACAGAATTAGGACTGCGCAGCATAAAACCAGACAAATGGGCTCCTGACCTCTCATGGGGTTTGCCCAAATGCTTAGCCCAGCTCTGTCCAACCAGGGCAGCCCACAGCCCTCAGGGCTGAGCTCCCAGACCATTGTTAAACCCAGTTGGCAAATTGATATCAAATTTGGATTTGTTAGTTAAACTTTCTTTACAACAGGTTTATTGATTCATGCCCATGTGACTCCAGTGCCCTGTTACGCCCTGTGCCACTAATCCACCCATACACACCAATCAAGCTTACTGATAATTGAGACTTCCGTCTAATTAAAAAACCCAACCTGAATTGGTAACAGTGAGAATGACACACATTCAGTCTGCATTGACAGGATTTCATCTTCTTCCAGCCCTGATGTCACACAGCCATTGGGAGGAGCAGTCATCGTGGGCTGTGAGTGGGAAAACTTGCTGTCCCACACCCCTCTCAGCCTCACAGTGAAACCTCCCAGCTCATTTCTGTTTCCTCAGGAAAAATGCCATGCCCATTTGAAGGCTCTGAGGGAAGAGAGAGAAAAGTTGCTGGGGTGGAAAGTGACAGGAGAGGGGAGAATCCAGGACTCTGGTAGGTGCCTGTGGCTATGGACCAGGAGGGACAGGCAGGGGGAGGGGCTATTTGGAGGCAGGCTGCTGTGTGGCCTTGGGAAGGTGGGATAGTGAGTTGCTCAATGACTATGGATTGTTGGGTTAGATCCATGTGTAGACAGGCCCAGAGCTTCCATGTCAGGGGATGAGTTAATGTCCAGCCCCTGTGGCTTTCCCAGAAATCCTCCCACCTTGACCTGAATGTCCCTGGGAAGGGCTGTCTGCTATGTCTGCTCTTTTGCTGCAGTAACAGGTTTGCTTCTCTGTACTCCCTGGGTATCTGTGTCAGTGTGGGGCTGAGCAGTGTTCCCCGTACACTGAGTGCTTAGGCAGCAGCTCAGGAGAGAGTCAGATACTGCCCAGCTGATGAGCAGAAAGTCCACACAGATGTGTTGTTTCAGCAGGTGGTGCACATTTGCACATGCCTCAGTGCACATATAAAAATGTATTCCACACATGGTTGGAGATGATTAAAGAGAACATTGATGCTGAGTTCTGCCCCTGCTGCTCTGGGTCTGAATTCCCAGAGCCCATGAACAACAGAACATGTTGCCCATTGTAAGCAGGGAATCCTCCCTTTCACAGGGACAGAGGGGCCAAAGGGGAAACTGAGGGATGCCTCAGCCTAGTACCCACAGAAGGTATTAAAGGTTCTCAGTCTTTGCTCATGCCCCTGACCAGCCCTTCCCCCATTTTCATACAGAAACAGACACAAGCCAAGAGGCACAAGATTGTGGGCAAGTTTCAGCAGCTGTGAAAGTTCCTGGAGGAACAAGAGCGACTCCTGCTGGCCCAGCTGGAGAAGCTGGACGAGGAGATTGGGAGGCTCCAGACTGACACTGTCAGGAAACTCTCCAGACAGATTTCCCATCTGAGCGAACAGATCGGCGAGCTGGAGGGGAAGTGTCTGAAGCCAGCGAGTGAATTTGTGCAGGTGAGACTGAGGGAGAAACATCCCAGCTCCCCACACAGAGAAGGGAGGCTCCTGAATCACAAATGCTGGGGTCCAGCCATCAGATCTGGGTGTAACTTGGCATGTGCATTGCTAACATGTGAGTGACTGTTGAGCTTTGCAGAGTTACAGGCACAGAGCTGTTAGAGGTGGCAAAGCCCCATTAGCTCAGGGGATACATGGCCCTGGGGCCAGGACAGGGCCTTTCTTCCCCATGTTAGCAAAATCCCTTCCCTGGGTCCTGCATGTGTGACCAGTGGGACTGAGATTCTTTTCTGTCTCTCCCCTCTAGTTTTGTGCTTAAAAGAAGCACCCGGGATCTTTTTCAGGGAGATAAGGCAACACGCCACATTTATTGAACATACATAGATCAATCAATATTTATCATATGTCTATGATACATTACACTCATGCACACTCTCACACACACAAGCACACTCCATCTTGTTGTTACCAAAAGTTGCTCACCCTAACTGCACTGGCCAGGTGAGTTAGATGGGGGAGGGGTGGAGCCGGGCTTCTGCCGATCCGGATCGATGCTCCCATGTTGACAAGATGAAAACCCAGGGTCCCTCTGCAAGATGCCTCATAGTTATCCCTCTCATGCTGCCAATTAGTCATCACCTTGCCTTTCTTAATGCTGCTTCAAAGAGAGTTCTTCCAAGGGCAGGCACTTGCTGCTTGACTCCCAAGGCGTCTGTATGTCCAGTCTTTTTAATGAGCTCACTTTACAGGTATTGTCTTGGATCTGGCTCCCAAACCTTCTCCACCCTTGCAACTGCTGCTGGAGGTACTCACCTTTCATTCTCCATTCACACCTCATTCATTTCAACAGGACAATCAAGGAAAGGGGAGAGCTCAAAAGACATTTTTTAAAAAGGAAATTTTAAAAAGGAAAGTTTCTCTTAATACAAAGTTATAGGAGAAATATTACAGAGATTCTATAAGAACACTTAAAGATATATCTAAAAGGATAAGATCTTAATACAAAATTATATGAGAGTGATAATATTACAGGGATTTATCCACACTAGGAGGTCAGAAGCACCTTGAGCAGGTAGGTGGCTCTCGCTCCCCTCTCACTGCACAGCGCAGGGAAAGAGCTTGGAGCTGATGTTGGCATCAAATCTCCTCAGGGCCCTACAGCCAGATGTGAGGGGAAGGTCACAGGCTGGGCACAAATCTCTGATCAGCTTCAGCCTGCGGCTCTCACCCTGGCCCAGCACACTCTGGAATTCCCCATTCAGGACACAGTCTGACCTCAAGTGTTTCTTGGAGCTGTCACCTCCCTGGGGACTGGCTGCCTCAGGGCTGTGGGGTGGGACATGGGCCTGTCACTGCTGGGCACTGGGCACATTCAGCCCAGGGCAGCAGGGACCCAGAGTCTGTCCCACCTGAGGGCTGTTTGGAGACCTGTGTGGAATGGGCTGGGGGTGGGGGGGCAGGGCTGGTGTCTCAGTCTAGTTCCTAGTGGGCAGATTCCTACAGCCCTTCCCCTGGGACCCTCCTGTCCCTCAGCACCTGGAGGCAAAAGGTTGAGTTGGCCATGGAGACTCAATTCCCCTTTCGTCCTCCAGCTGGTCTCCCCAGGCCAGAGCTGCAGACTATAAATGGGACCTTTGAGGAGAACATTGCAGGACCAAGGGCTGTGCTGCCCCTGCTCTCAGAATCCTCCAGTTCTCCCAGTCTAACTCCAGGCCCAGCAGAGCAGCGATTCACTGGCCAGAGCTGGAGAACTGAGTCACTCAGTGCAGTGTCACCATGTGACGCTGTCTCTCTCCAGGTGTGAGATGGGGCCATTCCAGCCGCCAGAGGAGATTTCTCGTGAACTGGATGAGCGAGTCAGGGGTTTCTCCCAGCAAACGATGGCGCTGTTGGGGAGACTGAGAAAATTCAAAGGTACCTAGAAGGGATCAAGGAGGGGAAAGTGACCGTTGAGATTTTGGGTTCTGATCTTTAGGCCCCAGGGCTTGGTTCTCAGAGGGGCTGGGCCCCCTGCCTCCCTCGGTTGATAAACGAGCCCCCTGATCCAAAGACAAATCTGGAAGTAGCCCAGACTCTTTTACAGTTCAGAGCTTCCTCTGGAGGGTTTGGGTTTTAAGCAGATCTCAAGCATGAAGTGCAGGGGTTCAAACTTTAGGGTGGGTGACTGACTCCCTGCCCCCCATACATGGTGCTCTTGAACCCCTTGAATGACGAGTTGTCAACTGAAGGCCATTTCTTAGAACTGCCCCCAGCCCATCTTACTTCTAAAGAGTAAGAGTCAGGACGGCTACATTCAGTGTATGGCTTCCTCCTGTCCTAGCTCAAAGCAAAGTCAGGGTCTGGTTGTGCCAGGACAGTGGGATGTGCCCAGAATGGGATTGCTTCTCGTGACACCAGGAAACAGACTCAGTAACCAGTCAGGTGAAGGGGGCTGGCTAAGGGCACAGTCCCCACTCCAGGACTGTCCCACACCTGAGAATCCCACCACCTAGGTGCCATTTAGGGAGTACAGGGAGCAGGGAGGCTCAAACTCCCCCTGCCCCCAATTCATACAGGAGCATTGCTGGCAATTCCCCCTCATCAGGGAGTGAGGGGGAACTGCACAGTTTGCTGTATTCCTCGCTCCAGCTGGATCTGCCCCAGCCAGGGGACATGCACCGGGGCTGCAGCAGCCATGGAGAGGGGTTTCTCTCCTGGCCCAAAGCTATTGCACTGAGAGAGGGCTGGGGTTGTCCTCCCCAGGCCAGTCTTCATGCAGAACCCCTCATCTGCAGCACCACCCCAGAGCAATGATTTAAATGAACCATCGACATTTTCTTTTTATTAAAAAAACCCACAGAAATAAACTGAGTTCAGGAGTTGAGTCATACCAGTTCTATCTTCTAGTAAAGAATATTGCACAAAAGACCCAGAAATCTTCTGTTATTGATCACCTCTGTGTGTCTTGGTCTGTTCCTCTGTCATACTTTAAATGCAGTTCTAGCAGTGTGGAGTGAGGGTGCTGTTATGAAAGCCTGAAGTCTCACCTCTCTTATCCTTTCCCCCACCAGACACGTTGCCCTCTGTCCTGGAGAGAGCAAACGGAAAATCCCTGGGAGCTTTCAGACAGGGTGGGTTTGCAGGTGGGGATTCTTTAAATGAGAAAATTCCAGTGAAAACATCTTCATGGGATTGAAGCTAAAGTTACCAAACCCCCAGTGACCATGACACGCAGAGCCCTAAAACTAACCCGATTATCGGTGAGGAGACCCAGGGGCACGGGATCAGATGTGACCGGGGGGCTATGAGCTTCCCACTTGAAAAAGTGAGATGACCAGATATGGCGGCGCTCCTGCACCCCCGTAATGGCACGGACAGACTCCACCAGCCAGTAGAATAGAGGGAGTTTATTGCTTCTCCAGGATACAGCACAGCACAGCACAGCACAGCACAGGTGTCATCTGGTTACAGGAACCGGGCCTAGGATGCCTCAGCCCCCCTTGAGATGGGGGAGACTGGGCCCCTAAATTTCAGCCCCTTTCCCTAGGCTGTCTCCTCCATGATCCCAGACAGAAATTGCCCCTCTCTTCTAGCCCTGCCCCCCTTGCCAGGCCTGGCCTCGCCCCCTTCCTTTGTTTCTCTCCCTGGGAAGTTACTGGTCGGACAAGTTGAGAGACCCTTGCATAATGACTCATCCCCTGTCCTGCTGGGCCGTGCTTTGTACAAACAGCCGCCAGCGGGGGTCACTCACAGCCCACCACCCAGCATAGCAACCAGCAAGGTACCCACACTATGTCACAGTTCTCCCCCCCCCGAGAGCGAACTGAGCGGGGCCACTCTGCTGGTGGCCTGGGGAAGTTCGGGCCCCTCGCTATGGGACTGTGCGTCGGCGATGATGTTGGCATTCCCCTTGACGTGGATCACTTCCATGTCGTAGTCCTGCAGTAGCAGGCTCCACCTCAGCAGCTTGGTGTTGGTCCCCTTCATCTGGTGCAGCCAGGTCAGGGGGCAAGTGGTTGGTGTACACCGTGAAATGCCGGCCAAACAGGTACGGCTGCAGCTTTTGCAGGGCCCACACCATCGCTAGGCATTCCCTCTTTATGGTCGCGTAGCTCCGCTCCCGGGGCAGCAGTTTCCTGCTCAGGTACACGATGTGATGGCGTTCCCCCTTCTCGTCCACCTGCATCAGCACTGCTCCCAGCCCGGTGTCCGAGGTGTCGGTAAACACGATAAAGGGCTTGTCAAAGTCTGGGTTTACCAACACTGGGGCCTTGACCAGGGCTTCCCTCAGTGCACAGAGAGCCCTCTGGCACTGCTCCGTCCAGACCACCCTGTCTGGCCTCCCCTTCCTGCACAGCTCTGTGATCGGGGCAGCGATGGAGCTGAAGTTGGGCACAAACCTCCGGTAGTATCCCGCCATCCCAATGAAAGCCTGGACCTGCTTCTTGGTCTGGGGTACAGGCCAGTCTCTGATGGCCTCCACTTTGGCCGGCTCTGGCTTCAAGCAGCCGCTCCCCACCTTATGGCCCAGGTAGGACACTTCGGCCATTCCAACCTTGCACTTCCCAGCCTTTACGGTCAGCCCAACCTCCCTCAGCCGATCCGGTACTTGGCTGACTTGGGCCACGTGGTCCTCCCAGGACTGGATGAAGATACAGATATCATCTATGTACGCTAGGGCACAGTTCTCCATTCCCCGCAGCAGCTGCTCCACCAGATGCTGGAAGGTGGCCGGCGCCCCTTTGAGGCCGAAGGGCAGGACCAGGAACTCATAGAGCCCCAGCGGGGTGATGAAAGCCGATTTCAGTCTGGCCTCCTGGTCTAGCGGCACCTGCCAGTAGCCCTTGGTGAGGTAGCGTGCTCCCCCCAGCTTGTCCAGGAGCTCGTCGGGCCTTGGCGTTGGACACCGTGATGGCGTTGAGCTTCCGGTAGTCCAAGCAGAACCGGATCGACCCGTCCTTCTTGGGAACCAGCACCACGGGAGAGACCCAGGGGCTGGAGGACGGCTGGATCACCCCCAGGGCCAACATGTCCTGGACCTCTCTCTCCAGGTCCTGGGCTGTTTTCCCCGTGACCCTGAACGGGGAGCAGCGCACCGGGGGGTGAGTGCCCGTCTCCACCCGGTGGACAGCCAGGTTGGTGAGACCAGGCTTGTCGGAGAACAGCTGCTGGCGGGAGCGCAGCACCTCTCGGATCTCAGCCTGCTGGGCCAGGGTGAGCTGGTCCGAGAGGGAAATTGACTCCAGCGAAGAGTCCTCTCCGGTCCCAGGGAACAGGCCTACCAGAGGGTCCTCCCCCTGCTCCTCCCAGAGCTTACACACGGCCAGCACCAAGTTCTCCCTGTCCCAGTACGGCTTCATCATGTTAACATGATACACCCGCTGGCCGTGCGTCCGGCCCGTTAGCTCCACCACATAGTTCACCTCGTTCAGCTGCTTAACAACCTTGAAGGGGCCATCCCAGGTGGCTTGCAGCTTATTCTTCCGCACGGGAATTAGGACCATCACCTGGTCCCCGGTAGCGTAGGCGCAGGCCCGTGCATTGCGGTCGTACCAGACCTTCTGCTTCCTCTGGGCCCTGCTCAGGTTCTCTCTGGCCAGGCCCATGAGCTTGGCAAGTCGTTCCCGGAATGTCAGGACGTATTCTACGACTGGCTCCCCCTCTGGGGAGACCTTCCCCTCCCACTCGTCTCTCAGTAAGTCCAGGGGGCCCCTCACTCGCCTCCCATATAACAGCTCGAATGGTGAGAACCCCGTGGACTCCTGGGGCACCTCCCTGTACACAAACAGCAGGTGGGGTAGGTACTTGTCCCAGTCCTGCGGGTGTTTGTGCA
Source organism: Pelochelys cantorii (assembly GCA_032595735.1). Classification (NCBI taxonomy): domain Eukaryota; kingdom Metazoa; phylum Chordata; order Testudines; family Trionychidae; genus Pelochelys; species Pelochelys cantorii. Next base: position 7,761,591 of record CM064345.1, read on the forward strand.
TAAAGGTCCTTAGCATCTGCTTCAGAGTCCCATTGAACCTCTCCACCAACCCGTTGGTCTGGGGGGATACGCCGAGGCTCAGGTGTGCTGGACCCCACACTTCTCCCACAAGCACTGGAGCAGGGCCGACATGAAGTTGGATCCCTGGTCTGTGAGAACCTCCTGGGGGAACCCCACCCTGCTGAAAATGGTCAGCAGTGCGTCTGCCACCGTGTCTGCCTCAATAGAGGGTAGGGTCACGGCCTCGGGGTAGCGGGTGGCAAAGTCCACCACCACCAGGATGTATTTCTTCCCCGTCTGGGTCACTCTGTTGAAGGGCCCCACAATATCCATCGCCACCTTCTGGAAAGGCTCCTCTATGATGGGCAGGGGTCTCAATGCAGCTTTCTTCCTATCTTGGGCCTTCCCCACCTGCTGGCAGGAGTCGCAGGACTGGCAGTACTGCTGCACGGCCGCAAATATCCCCGGCCAGTAGAAGTTTTGGAGCAGCCTCAGCCGCATGCGCCAGATCCCCTGCTGTCCCGAGAATGGGATGTCATGGGCCAGGTATAGCAGCTTATGGCGATACCTTTGGGGGACCACCAGCTGCCGCTGGAGCCCCCACTCCCCTACCTTCCCGGGGGAAAGCCATTCCCGGTACAGAAATCCCCTCTCCCACCGGAACTTCTCCTGGCAATCTCCCCCCAGGGGTTGAGCTGCGCCCAGGTCGGCCCGGTCCCTGAGGGCCTGCAAGGAGGGATCTGCCTGCACCTCCGCCTGGAATTCAGCGGCTGGTGCTGGGACAGGGGCGTGTTCCCCCCACTGCTTCGGTCCAACTCCATGTCTGCTGGGATGGGGCCCTGGGCCCCCTGTTGGGGAACCTCCTCGAGTTCCGGGGTGCCAGCCCGTTGCTGGCTCTGGCTACGGGTTGTGACCAGGGTCCTGTGGGGTCCGTCTGGCCACTCCTCTAGGTCACCCCCCATCAGCACCTCCGTGGGCAAGTGCGGGTGCACCCCACTTCCTTGGGGCCCTCCTTGGACTCCCATTTCAGATGCACCCTGGCTGCGGGTACCTTAAATGGGGTCCCATTTATGCTCCTCAAGGTCAGCTGAGTGTTGGGTAGCATACAGTCTGGGGCCACTGTGTCGGGTCGGGCCAGCGTCACCTCCACCCCCGTGTCCCAGAAACCCGTCACCTTCCTACCATCCACCTCCAGGGGTACGAGGCACTCGCTCCGCAGGGGCTGCCCTGCCCCCACCCGGTACACAGAGAAATCCACCTCCCGAGGGTTAGATCTCCCATGGGAGGTGCACTGAGCATCCTTCCCCCCACTCTGAGCTGAGGTTTGCCTGCCAGCCCCTGCCCCTCGGGCAGCCTGCCCTTCCTCCAGCCCCAGCCAGTTAACCCTGGAAAGTCCCAGGTCATGGGACCTGTTCTTGTGCCTGGTGCAATGAGCTCTCTTGTGGCCTCGTTGCCCACAGCGATGGCAGGTTAGGTTCTGTGGGCCCTTTTGGGTCGGCTCTGCCCAGGCCCTGGCTGGTTTTCTGGGGCACCGTTGACTGGTCCTGGTCCCTGGGGCTCGCCTCGGAGGTGCCTCTCTCCATCGCTCAGCTGAGAACCGGTCTCTGCACGATTCCCTTTCTCTCCGGGACTCCCGTTCACACCCGGACCGGCTCTCCGTGAACTCATCCGCTAGCCTCCCAGCTTCCTGGGGGTTCTCCGGACTTCGGTCCTTGAACCACAGCCTCAGGCTGGGTGTGCATGCTTCATAGAACTGCTCCATCATGACCAGCTTGAGCAGGTCCTCTGCAGTCTGGGCTCCGACTCCAGACACCCACTTGTGGCAGTATTGCACCAGGCAGGAGGCCATATCCACATAGGTCTCCCGTGGCCCCTTCTGCATCCCCCGGAACTCCTTCCTGTACATCTCGGGGGTCAGCCCGAACTTGTGCAGCAGGGCCTCCTTGACTCGGTTATAATCCCCTGGCTGTAGGTCCTCCAGCCGATTGAGCACCCCGGCAGCCTCCTGGTTCAGTGTGGGGATGAGCTCCTGTAGCCAGTCAGCTGTGGGGACCCGTTGCAGTCCACAGGCCCTCTCAAAGGAGCTGAGGAACCCGTCTATGTCACCCACGTCCTTCAGTTGGGCCACCACAAGCTTCTCCAAGTGTCTGGCAGCCGGGGGCCCTTGGGGTCCGTCTGCACTCGGCGCAGCCGGGGCCTTAACGCTTCTCCGCTCTGCCATGGCCAGCTCATGCTGTTGCTGCTCTCTGCAGTCCTGGACTTCCAATTCCTTCATCTGCAGCTGGATCTCCAGCCGCCGCAGCTCCACTGGGTTGGACCCTCCCCTGGGCGGACTACAGCTTGACACACTCCCAGGGGGGGTCTGGCTGCTCCCCACTGGGACAGGATCCCAGCCCTGTGGCTGGTCATTCTCTTCCAGCTGGGCAATCAGCTGGGCCTTGGTTGTGCTCCGCACAGGCAAGCCCCTCTCTCTGCACAGCTTCACCAGCTCTGCCTTCAGGAGTTGGGTGTAGGCCATCTCCCTGCTGGTCCCCTCGGTGCAGATTCACCAGTCTTGTGCTGCTGCGCCCCACAATTCTCAGGAACCGCTTCGCTCTGTCTCCAGCATGCCTGGCTCTAAGGCCCTTGCTTCTACTGCACCTTGTCACTTGCTGCTGGGAGCTCCATCCGCGGGGTGCAGTGCATCCCGCTCCTGACACCACTGTGGCGGTGCATCGGGGTCCCCCGACTCCTGCACCCCCGTAATGGCACGGACAGACTCCACCAGCCAGTAGAATAGAGGGAGTTTATTGCTTCTCCAGGATACAGCACAGCACAGATGTCATCTGGTTACAGGAACCGGGCCTAGGATGCCTCAGCCCCCCTTGAGATGGGAGGGCAGGAAGCCTCATCAGCCCCATTTTGCCAACTGGAGAAGGGAGGCCCACAAGAGGTGGCATGACATGCCCGGAGCTGGCCGAGAGAGGGGAGAGGTAAAACGGACAGATACTTTTTCTTAGTGGGAGGGGGAAATACTCCTGCTCTTCCCCATGACTCTGGCTCGCTTGCAGAGGGCTCCTGCCCTTCCTTCTTTCCCCTTCTCTGCTCTGGCTGCTGAGGTGAGAGTGTTTCGGTGCTTGGGGGTAGGCAGTGATTGTGCCTGGGATACTCATACTTACCTAACAGGGAAAAGGCCATGATCATGAAGGTGATTTTCCCAGGGTAAGGCTCATCCATTGCACTGTGGCTGTGCTGACCCCTGTAATTTCCCCAAATGGGGGAAACTTAAATGCACAATTTGTGGTAGTGGAGGACTGCATTCGTGCTTTCCCCTGGTGCTCATAGTGAAAGAGAGAGAAACAGAGCTGTTCTTTGCCTGTGTCCTTCCTAGTGTTGTTTCTCAAGATGCTTTGCTGCACTTCCATTTTCTGCCTTTTTTAATGTCATGATTCCTGTTTGTAGCAGTGCTCTGACCCTACTGCCTTTCTCTGTTTTGCGTGGAGGCTGCATAGTCTGCAACTTTGTGCTCCTAGCTGGTCTAGAAGCTTTTTCTCTGAGTGGCTCTTGACAAACATTCTGTGAGGGAGGGAGATTCCAGCACCTTCCTAGGCAACTGAGTCTGAATCCTGCTGTGACAGACCCCCCCACCATGCTTTAGGAAATGGTCTCATGGACATGAATATACATAACTCAAAGGTGGTTTGAGCAAATTATTTCATGTAACCCATCTATCTTCATGTCATGATCCGCTGGTTCTCTTTATCTTACTCTGTTGTATGTATCATTTGTGTGTGTAAAATTAGACACAGGGAGTGGGGAATAATTTGTGAGTTTCAAATGTATGAATGAGAGACAGGGAGGGTGTTACCCTCAACTGTTAAATTATCTCTTTTGTCCTTCAGCCTGAGCAGTGATTGGTAGGGAGTGGCCTCAATCCTTTAACAACAAGAATAGGAGAGGAGAGGTCTAGGTCTAAGTCTTTTGGCTGGGCTGTACCTGAAGGAAGGAGCCTGAGACCCCAGGGTGGGGAAGACAGCCCTCGTTTGGGGGGGGAGGGGCGCAGCTGGAAAAGAGGTTTTAGGGTGAATTTGATTAAGTTTGTACTGAGGTTTCAATGTAGAATTAGTCAAGTGGTTTTGTTTCTTTTGATTTGTAACCTACTTTGCTCTGCCTAATTTCACTTATTACTACTCAAATCCTACTGCTTCAACTTAATAAAACCATTTTTATTTTCTATCAAACCCAGTGTAAGCGATTGTTACCTTGGGGGGGGGGCAACCAGCGTGCACATTCCCCCTTTCATTGTTAAAGGTGGCTTACCTAATTCTTTGGGGTTTGATCCCATCTGGGGAGAGCTCTCTCAGGAGGCTGGGCCCTAACCTGCACTCTCCTTGGACCTGAAGTGGTTCAGTGTCTGTACTGCTTCTCCGTGGGGGCAGGGACCTCAGCTTGGAGCCTTGGCTAGGGGAGGCCAGCAGAGCTGGCCCAGCAGGACCGGGCAGTGAGGAGCCCCAGAGAGCAGGAAGGCGAGTGGCAGTGGCCGTGTCAGCACCCCGGGAGGCACCCCCGAAGGGTCGTCTGTGACCGCACCCTATCACAGTGGCGCAGCGAGCAGGGTCAATGTGCACAGCTAGTTTCTCTGGTTGCTTGTAGTGATTTTGAGTGGGTTCTAAGTGTGGTTTTGGAAGGCAGAGAAAGGGGTTACTAGTTTGTTATTTTCTGTTTGCTTATTTCGGGTAAGGAAAATAGAGTCAGGAAGATGAGTGAGAGTGAGGTTCAGAAGAAACTGGAGTTGCACAGAATCCAAGCAGCAGAGAAGGAGGCAGAATACCAAAGACAAATAGAGTTAATAGAAGCCCAAGCTGCTTATGAGAGGGCTCATCAAAGAGCATTGGAGTTAAAAAGACTTGAAAAGGAGGAGCAGGAAAAGGAGAGGCAGCACGAACTGGCTGTACTTGACTTGAAGAATAAGCACCCCAATAATGCAAGACCCTCCTCTCCAAAGATCCAAGACTGGGACCGACTTTGCCCTCCTTATGATGAGTCTGGTGATCTTTCTGAATATTTCATCACCTTTGAGAGGCTGTGCACCATCTACGCCATCCCTGAGAAACAGAGAATGCCCACGCTGATTGCAAAATTGAAAGGGAGAGCCTTGGACATATTCAATAAGATGTCTATTGCTGATGCTTCCAACTATGGTAAATTCAAAGATCTGGTTTTAAGGCAGTTTCAGATCACATCTGAAACTTACAGGGTGAAATTCAGAACCCTTAAGAGAGGGGCTGGGCTAAATAATGTGGCTTATGTGAACCAAATGAGGGATCTGTTAGACAAGTGGCTGAGGGGAAGAGAGATGACAAGCTTTGAGGGCATGTGTGACTTGATTGTTCAGGAACATTCCTGGACATGGTGGATGATAAGGTGAAGCAGTGTCTGTGGGACAAGTCTGGGGAGGATGCAGAGGTTCTTGCTTGTTTTGCTGATCAATTTGAGCAATCTCAAACATCTGGAAGGGGGAAATCCCAAACAGAGGGGTTTAGGTCTGGAGGGAAGCAGAGCCCCCGACTGACCTCTGAGAAGAGGGAGGCTGTCTGGGAGGCTGGAAATGCTTCCCAAGCACACTCCCCTGCCATCCGTCCCAGGTCTCCTATACAGCCAAGGGAGCCTAAGAGGTGTTATCACTGTAACTCCCCTGATCTCTTGAGGAACAAATGCCCACTGTTGGGGAAAAATAGGCAGCAAGTAACTACTGAGGGGGCTGACTCCCAGGCAGTGGCTACTTTTCCACACAGGGTTTGTGAAGCTGGCTAATTCAAAGCCAGGCTGTGAGCACATGAAGCCTGTCAGGCTGAATGGGCAGGACATCCCTGTCTGGAGGGACACGGGTACAGAAATTTCTGTAGATTGGAGGGATTTGCGTAAGGAGCAAGATTTCCTCCTTGGGAACTCAGCTGAGTTAGAATTAGTTCAGGGCTATAAGATCATTGCACCTTTGGCCAGGGTACGGGTACAGACAGGGTGTAAACAGGCTGAGTTAACAGTTGCTGCTGTACCCGAGAATTTTGTGCCATTTATTTTGGGAAATGACTTTTTTGATGTGGCTGAGACTATCCCTGGGCCTGTCAGCAATAAGGAATCCCTTGCTGAAATCCCAGAGGGAGAGGGAAATGCCACAGCGGCTGTGGAGGGGACAAGAGAGAGTCTCTCTCATTCTCCTGCAGCTGAGCTGGACAATTTGCAGGCAGGGGGAGTGGCAGAGGAAGCTGGCTCTGACCCCGAGTCATTGCCCAGTATCAGTGGGTCTGTCCAAGCTGTGATATGTCCAGGAGGGGCACGGGAACAGCAGGGGACAGATCCAACCCTGGGAGGCACAGAGGTGTGTGCCTTGGAGCAGAGCCTTCAGGCAGAGGCTGGAGACCAAAAGGCTACTGTGGGAGCAGAGGAATCCAGGGGCGTGGTTCATGAAAGCTTACCCTGTGAGGAAACAGGGGAGACCGCAGGGCTTCCTAAGGAAGGGTCTGTTATGGATGGGAGCTGTGTGCCTGCAGCTAGACAGGTGGCAAATGGCCCTGAGGAGGGGGAACAAGATGGGTCCTCCATGTTTAACAGGGGGTGCTGGGAGATGGATGCTGGGTGTGTATCTGTAAACCCGAGCTGCCCATCGGTCAGTCATATTTCGGGGGGAATGGTGAGTCTGGACTCCCAATGCCTTTAGCCTCATGGAAGCAGAAACTGGGGTACTAGTGGAAACCCCAGTGGGTCAGAACCCACAAGTGTCAGACACTGAATTGGCACCTGATTTGAGACAGGGAGGTAGAAGTCCCAGGCTGTCTGTAAATACATAGGAGCCTGCTAATGCAACACCTCAGGGAAGAAGTGAGGAATACCTCAGCAGGGGGAGGCGTAAGCCTTTCTTTTGGGAACAAATTCCTTCCCAGAGTCTGCAAGGGGTGCTTGATATGGCCTACACATGCCTCATTGATGACAGAGAGAAACCTATTGTGCATAGAGTTTGTAAAAGGGGCAAGAAGTACTGTGCCACACAAATGGTCTAGAGAGAGCATGGTATGAAAACCACACTTGGAAATGCTACCCTAGCATTGGTTTGCTGGTAATCTTATGTCTTTCCTTGCAACTCTTATGGGTTAGCACAAAGAGATTGATATGGATGGTAAACCTCTTGAAACTGTAACATGCTTAGGATTTTGGAAAAGTTTTTGTGCCTGCTAGGGACAGGGGTAAAAGGATCCCAGGATCATGCAGCTTCTAAGCTAAGGACTGTGCATGGGCTTAGATCTGGGTGTAGCAGCAGAGGCACAATCAACTTGCATGGCTGTGTGGAAGGGGAAACTGAGGCACGCTGCCTCACAGCAATGGTGACTAAATACAAAGACATGTGCATATGCAGAGTCGTTCCTATCTACATTCTGGGAGGGGAACTGCTATACCCCCATGTGTTTCGGATCATCAGGAGACAGGAACCTACAACTTTGGAAGAACTACCAGGAGTGGCAGCACAAGGTTTGGTGGCACTGGATGGTTGTGCAGCTAAAGCCCAGGTGGACTTCTGGATACACTGCCTTCACATTGGACACTGTCCAACCCTCTGGCAGTAATTTCAGGGGGAAGGTGTGACAGACCCCCCCCCCCCATTCTTTATGAACTGGACTCATGGACATGAATATACATAACTCAAAGGTGGTTTGAGTGAATTATTTCATGTAACCCATCGATCATCATGTCATGATTTGCTAGTTCTGTTTATCTTACTCTGTTGTACATATCTTTTGTGTGTGTAAAATTAGACACAGGGACTAGGGAATAATTTATGAGTTTCCAATGTGTGAATGGGAGACGTGGAGGCTGTTTCCTGCAACTTCTAACTTCACTGTTAAACAATCTTTTGTCCTTAAGTCAGAGCAGTGGTTGGTAGGGAGTGGCCTCAACTCCTTAACAAAAGGAAAAGGAAAGCAGAGGCCTGGGTCTTTTGGCTGGGCTGCACCTGAAGGAAGGAGCCTGAGAACCCAGGGTAGGGAAGACAGCCCTGGTTTAGAGTGGCAGCTGGATAAGAGATTTTAGGGTGAGTTTAAGTTTGCACTGAGGCTTCAGTGGAGAATTAGCCAAGCAGTTTTTTTCTTTTGATTTGTAACCTACTTTGCTCTGTCTAATTTCACTTATTACTACTTAAATCCTACTGCTTCAACTTAATAAAACCATTTTTATTTTCTGTCAAACCCAGTGTAAGTGATTGTTACCTGGCAGCCAGGGGGCAACCAGTGTGCACATTCTCCCTTTCATTGCTAAAGGGGGCTTACCTAATTCTTTGGGGTCTGATCCCATATGGGGAGTGCTCTCTCAGGAGGCTGGGCTCTAAACTTCACTCTCCTTGGACCTGAAATGGTTCAGTGTCTATACTGCTTCTCCGTGGGGGCAGGGACCTCAGCTCGAGGCCTTGGCTGGGGGAGACAAGCGGAGCTGGCCTAGCAGGACCGGGCAGTAAGGAGCCCCAGAGAGTGGGAAGGTGAGTGGCAATGGCCGTGTCAGCACCTTGAGAGGCAGCCCTGAGGGGTTGTCTGTGACCGCACCCCATCACACCGACCAACCTGGCATCATTAGTACCATGCTTGAGTGAGCCAGCCCACAGCAAACAGCCTGGTAAGTGGCCCTCTCACAAAGGACCCTTGGGCATCAGCAGGAATGCTGTGGGCTCTGAAACAAGGTGGGTGGGATAGGAGAGCTGCTCACAGAGGGGGGAATTAGCTTAAGTAGCAGAGTGCTCACTTAGTATGCGAGAGGCAGTGGGATTGATACCACATTCTCCAGTGATGGGGGATCCCCACTACTATTTCCCCAGGGGGCTAAGGGCCTCCAGTGGCCCCTCCCTCCTCCTACTTGCTCTCCCCAAAAGCCAGCCATGCTGGGGCAGAAAGCTGCCAGGCCCGAGCCCTCCTTTCCCTTCAAGATTTTCAAACAAAGGTGAATCTGGGTAACCTTCTCCTCGATTGCCCACCTTGGGCTAGACCAAGGTTCACTCAAGTGGTTTGTTTTTTGTGGCTCTGGACCTCCTGCACCCCTAGAGACTCTGGGATAAAAAAGCACACGAGAAGAACTCAACCTTCTTTCTTTCTTTCCCATAAAAATCTCTCTCCCTCTCTCTCTTTCTTCATTAGCACATTGAGAATTAAAACCAGATTCAAATTTCATGTGTCTGACTTCACATTCAAGAATGATACAGGCATACAAAGGCTACGTCTACACTGGCAGCTTCTTGCGCAAGAACTCTTTTGCGGAAGAGTTCTTGTGCAAAAACTTCCAGAAGAGAGCGTCTACACTGGTATGTGCTTTTGCGCAAGAGCATCCATGCCAGTGTAGACGCTCTCTTGCGCAAGAAAGCTTTGATGTCCATTTTAACCATAGGGCTTTCTTGCGCAAGAAATTCATGTTGCCTGTCTACACTGGCCTCTTGTGCAAGAACAGTTGTGCAAAAGGACTTATTCCTGAGTGGGAGCGTCAGAGTTCTGGCGCAAGCAGCCCTGATTTCATACATTAGAACGTCAGTTTACTTGCGCAAGAACACGCGGCCAGTGTAGACAAGTAGCAAGTTTTTGTGCAAGAGCGGCCGCTTTTGCACAAGATCGCGCCACTGTAGACACAGCCAAAGAGGATACACCGATTCAGCAGGTCGTATGTGTAAGATGGAATCTGTTACGGGGGGGGTCCCATTTGCCTGGCCTGGGCTGGGCTGCCAGGTGTCCGGTTTTCCACTGAAAGCTCCAGCTGCAAAGGGAAAGGGGCAGTGACCGGTTGGCACAAAACATCCAGGTACCTGCAGTAACTGGCCCCGCCCCAGGGGAAGAGCCACAGTGCTGCAGGGTCACTGTCAGGGGCAGGGATTCCCTCCGGCCTGGGCTGGCACTGGGCAGATGGTCAGGGAAGCCGCGTTGGTGCCCCTAGTGTTGAGATAGGGACGGAAGAAAGGGCGGAGCGTCCCGGAGAAGGTGTCAGTGAAGGTGAAGAGATAGGACCTGTCAGTCACATTGTAAAACAAGACCTCGCCCGCCTCGTAGTCCAGGAAAATCCCCACCCGGCTGGGCCTGGTGCTCACGAAGAGGGGGTTGACGTGGAGGTGAGGGCCTTGTATCCCCTGTCCCTCAGCCACAGGACCCAGTATCCATTCCCAGGTGTGAACATGACCTTCCCCTTCCTGCTCACAGATTCCCTGCAAATCCCCAGAGTCCAGCCTGTCTTGTCTCCCACCTCCACCTCCCAGTAACTCCTCCCGCCCACGAACCCCTTGGTGCCCAGGACAAAGACACAATAATCAAATCTCTCCAGGTTGTCAGACAGAGCCTGGCGCGTGTCTGTCTCTCACACGTTTCCAATCCTCAGACAGGACGAGGTTGGGATGAGCCGTGTCTGGATCCAGCGTCACATCCACTGGGGAGAGAGTCACAGCGTCAGGACCAGGGACAGGGGTGTGTCCCTGGGGTCAGCGGGAAATTAGCCTGCCTCCCTGTTAATCGCTGTGCGGAGGGAGGGAGGGGGAGGTTTGTTATTGTCTGAGGGGAGTCAGGGCCCCGCTGCCTGTGAGGGAACAATGAGCAGGGGAAGGCCAGTAGGCGCGGGGGAGAGGTGAGAAGTTGTCAGTGGGGGGAGGGGACAGAGTAATGCTGGGAGAGGAAAGGGGAGGGGTGGAGAGAAGGGAGCAACCATAGGGCCAATGTGGGGCAAGAGGAGCAGGCACAAGGGGACAGAGGGGTGAGGGAAGGGGCAGTCCCCAGGAGGGCTGGGTGGAGGGGCAAATGCAAGGAGGGCAGAGAAGGAGGGGTGGACACCAGGGGGCAGAGGGGGAGGAAAGGAGCAGAGGAGCACAGGGTCGCAGAGAGAGGGGTGTGGGTAAGGGCAGGCCCTAGGAAGGAAGAAGGGTGAGGAGATGTGAGCACCAGTGCAGCAGAGATGGGGTGGGGCCTACACCACAGGACCCAAAGGGGGGGCCCAGGGAAGAGACACCAGTCAGGCAGAGGCAAAGGGAAGAGCAGGTACCAGGGAGGCAGATTCACAGGAGTGCTGTGAGCAAGACACGAGGAGTCATTCTTCTGCTCTGTGCTGATTAGGCCTCAGTTGGAGTCTTGTGTCCAGTTCTGGGCACCCCATTTCAAGAGAGGTGGAGAAATTGGAGAAGGTCCAGAGATGAGCAACAAGAATGAGAAAAGGTCTAGAGAATATGAGCTAGGAGGGAAGACTAAAAGAACTGGGCTTGTTTAGTTTGGAAAGGAGAAGACTTAGGGTACATCTAGACTACAAGCTTTTGTCGACAGATACTGTTGACAAAGCGTCTGTCTACAAAGAGCGTCTAGACTACAGCCAGTTCTGTCGACAAAGCAAGCCGCTTTGTCGACATGACAGTGTAGACGCAAAGGACAATGCAGATGCAGTAACGCCTTCTGTCAACAGAACTCTGTCGACAAAAGGTGTTATTCCTCGTAGAATGAGGTTTACAGCCGTCGACAAAACTGCCGAGTTCTGTCGACGTTATGTTGACAGAACTCAGCAGCAGTGTAGATGCAGGTATAGTTTTGTCGACAAAAGTCCACTTTTGTCGACAAAACCCTGTAGTCTAGACACACCCTGAGAGGGGACATGAGAGCGGTTTTCAAGTACCTAAAAGGGTGTCACAAGGAGAAGGGAGGAAAATTGTTCTCCTTGGTCTCTGAGGACAGAACAGGAAGCAATGGGCTTAAACCGCAGCAAATATACGTTTAGGTTGGACATTAGGAAAAACTTCCTGCCTGTCAGGATGGTTAAACACTGGAATAAATTGCCTGGGGGGTTGTGGAATCTCCATCCCTGGAGATATTGAAGAGCAGGTCAGACAGACACCTGTCAGGGATGGTCTAGACAGTGCTTGGTCCTGCTGTGAGGGCAGGGGACTGGACTCGATGACACTCAAAGTCCCTACGAGTTCTGTGATTCTGATGGAGATGAAGGCAGACAGGGGCCTCAGGGAGGCAGAGGAGCAGTGACCAGAGGAGCTGGTGTGACGTAGTGTGGGTACCTTGCTGGTTGCTATGCTGGGTGGTGGGCTGTGAGTGACCCCTGCTGGCGGCTGTTTGTACAAAGCACGGCCCAGCAGGACAGGGGATGAGTCATTATGCAAGGGTCTCAACTTGTCCGACCAGTTACTTCCCAGGGAGAGAAACAAAGGAAGGGGGCGAGGCCAGGCCTGGCAAGGGGGGCAGGGCTAGAAGAGGGGGGCGGTTTCTGTCTGGGATCATGGAGGAGACAGCTTAGGGAGAGGGGCTGGAATTTAGGGGCCCAGTCTCCCCCATCTCAAGGGGGGCTGAGGCATCCTAGGCTCGGTTCCTGTAATCAGATGACATCTGTGCCGTGCTGTATCCTAGAGAAGCAATAAACTCCCTCTGTTCTACTGGCTGGTGGAGTCTGTCTGTGCCATTACGGGGGTGCAGGAGTTGGGGGACCCCGACGCGCTGCCACAGCTGGTACCAGGAGCTAGAGGGGGTGTGTAGTGCAGGGGCAGGGGGCAAGGGAGAACTAAGGGGAAGGTGGAAGGGGTGTGAAAGGAGGGGGCAGGAACCAGGGGTGGGGGTGGGGAGAGGAAAGGGCTTGTGCTGAAGGAAGGGGGGCAGGGCACAAGGAGAAAGGGGAAGCACCAAGGGGCAGAGTGGGGGAGAGACAAATGCCAGGGGACAGGGATGGGGAAGGCACCAGGGCAGATGGGAGGGGAGAGGGAAGCTTTGATCCTCAGTGGGTGAGAAGGTGAGGGAAGGGTGGGTACCAGGGGGCTAGAGGTAGCAGGGGAGGGGTTAAAGGCAGGGGGCAAAGGAGGAGCAGATGGTCCAGCAGCAATGGGGCAGGGGGAGGGGCAGGCACCAGGGCTAACAGAGGCCAAGGGGAGACAGTGAAGGGAAAGGGCAGGAGGAGTGGGGGGGGGGGAGGGAAGGTGTCGGTGGGCGTGGTGAGGGGACAGGCTGATGCTGGGAGAGGGAAGGGGAGGGGCAGATGAGAGAAGCAGAAGGGGGGCCATGGGGGGCACAAGGAGCAGGCACTATGAGGACAGAGGGGGGTGAAGGGAGGGGCAGGTTCCAGCCAGGGATTCCCTAGGACCCCCAGGGGATGTACACCAGTGCTCCCTCCAACTGTTCCTAGCCATGTGCGGAATACATTTTATGACGTGCACTGGGGTGCGCCCAGGAGACACACGGGCTGTGGGCCACGTGAACGCTCTGCTAATCCACTGGGTGGCTCCTGATTCTCCCCTGAGAGCGCAGGGCAGGTGTGAAAGCAGGGCCCGGACAAGCTCTCCCGGCTGCTGTCTGTGCCCGTGTCCATGGGGCTGGTCCGGCTACCCTGGCCGACCCACTAGTTTGTCATCAGGGCCTGAGTAAGCCCCTCCAACAGCTTGTGAGGAACCAGGTGGATGGAGGCACCAACTCCAACCTACATTGCCAGGGACACGCCTACCCTGCCTGGGGACTCGGCCACAGAGCTGGGCTGCCCATAGATCCGTTCTGCCTGGGGCTGGGCACCAACCACTGAGATGCAATGCGGGGTCATGAAATGTTGGGACCCTTTTAGTGTCTGAGTGACGGGCAGCAGCAGACCTGGACTGGGCCTGCCTGGGTGAGGGGACCATCAGCACCTAATCTGTGCTAGGGCTTGCCAGGGCTGAGCCCCGGCCCCTCTGGGCTCGTCCGTTCCCAGCCCTGGCACCTCTGGATTTAAGAGTTCCTGCAGTGCCCTACAGACTAACAAAGATTTGTTGTTGGTTTCTCAGGTGCTACAGGACCACTCATTGGTTTTTGAGGTTTTTTTAAAGATACAGACTCACTTGGCCCCCTCTGGGACCTCAGGGCCTGGCGGTTCCCAGACCCGGCCCCCGTGTTCTTGCTGTATCAGTTGGGAAAGTAAAACATGCTGGAGCCTGGCCCCTCTACCGTGACACGTTAAGCCCTGGCCATCCCCACTTGCCCTGTGCTGGGGAGCAGGGCTGGGGCTGCCGGGTGCTGGTGAAGAGAGGGCGGGTGGCCGAAGGATTTGCTAGCCCCACAGGCCCCGTTTGCTGGCCCCCTCTCCCGTGCAGCCAGAGCTGCCTGGGCCAGACAGAGCCTTTGGCTTGGGTCAGTGGCAGCTGGAGCTGCAGTCACGGAACTCTCAGGGCTGAGCCCTGCTGGGGACAGTGTGTGCGGTGGGGAAGAGGCAGCTCGGCCTGCACTAGCCTCAAGGTTCCCCACTCAGAGCTGCCGTCACTCAGAGCTGAGGGGGCCTCGAGGGACAGGCTGAGGGCACCGGAGAAGGGGGGCAGCAGAAGGTGCCGGTGCCGGGCTGTTGGGGACGGAGCACTAGAAGGAACAGTGGCACATCAAACAGCAGCAGCCACAACACGGGTCTGTGGGACTGTGTTTCAGTGACTTCGCTCCAGCCCGCTACTTTGTGCCTGGCAGAAAACCTCTATCAGGGCAGCTGGGGGTGGCCTTTGCTTAATGTGTCACTGGAGAGGCCATGTGTGTCACCAGTGTTTCCTAGGAGGCCATGGCTTATGCGTGGGCCCTAGAGCTGTAATAACGGTCTCTGCATAGTCCCTAAGGTGGTGCACAATAATTTCTGATGGGGGGCACTCCAAGAATTTGGGAAGTGGTCGAGGGCTGCACTCTTCCATATCAATGGAGCAGGTGCGGGGTCCAGGATGGAGGCTGGGTGCAGAAGGGAGATTGAGGTAAGGGACTGGGGTGCAGGAGAGACTGTGGGGTCTGGGAGGGTGTTTGGGTGAAGAAGGCCGTTGTGACCTGGGTTAGGGGACTAGTGTGCGGGATAGGGTGGAGGGTTGGGGCTGTGATTTGGGGCAGGGGAATGGGGTGTAGGAGGGAGTGCAGGGGTTTGGATTATGACCTGGGGTAGGGGATTGGGGTGCAGTATCTGGGAGGGTCTATGGGGGCAGAGGGTTTGGGTTGTGTGGAGTAGGGGAGGCAAAGGGTTGGGATGCCAGAAGTTGGCTCTGGCTGGGAAACTTAACTGCCTGACTCCCAGCCAGCAGCCTGCTCAAGCAGACTCCCTGGCTTCAGGGACCCTGTGGCTTTTGAACAGCTACAAGCTTGAGGGGAGGGCAAGGGGGCTTTGCAAGCTGCCTGTTGTCAACAGGCAGCTCCCATGGCCGGTGTCTGATTAATGGGCTTGTGCTGGGGGGCGGGGGGGGGGGAGCAGCACCCGAGGCCCCCCCATACACAGGCTCACAGCTGTTCAAATGGAGCCCCTCAAGAGCACAATGGCTTCTTTTCTCACCAGGGTGGAGGGGGCAGACAGGGAGTCTGCCTGAGGCTCCCCGCTGTGTCCATGGGCCAGATCCGGCAGCTTCAGGGGTCAGATCTGGCCCATGGAGGTAATTTTGCCCAGGCCTGGCCTGAGGGCTGAGTGACATTGCGGGACCCTCCCCACTGCACATGGGGACAATGGGGTGCAGGGAGCCCTGGTTCCTGCCCCACACAGAGTGGCGGAAGTAGGATGAAGGGGCCTGAGCAATGCTCACAGCCAGAGCTCTCTGAACCCTCCCAGCCCCCTCTCCCTGAGTTTCCTCTTCCTGCCCCCCTTGCTGCCACGTGTCCGCCTTTGCCCCTGGGTTCTGCGCTGGGCTCTGGGGGGGGAACGGGGGGGTGTGACGGGGGAAGATCAGGCTCGGACGGTAACAGGGTCACACTCAGCAAATCACTGACCCAGCCTCACACTGGGCAGTTGAGGGGCCCCCAGTAACACATGGCCCAGGCCAGGGTGCAGCAGCCAGCCCAGCTCCTCCCCAGCCCAGAGAGCTCGGCCGGCCTGGGCTAACAGGGCTGTGGCAATGCTGAGCAGGGCCACCCCCTACATGCACCTGGAGAGAAGCACAGACCCGCCCCCAGCACCTGTCTATGCAGCCCCCAGCACATGGGCCCAGGCCGGGTCTCCCAGCACCTGCTCAGTGGCACCAATGACCCAACCAGGAAGGGTCAGGATATTGGGGTGATGGGGCCAGGTCAGATCCCTGGGCAAGTGCCAGCAGTTTGGTGTGAGCAGCAGGCAAACTCCCCAGCACTGAGCACATCTGCCTCCAGCTACCACCCAGCTCCCAGCCCACCAGCTGGGTCCATGTGTGTCCTGGGGGCCCAGGCTCTGCCCAGAGCCCCCGGCACCAAACCACTCCATGTCCCAGGGGCTCCACTCACCTGCAAATCTGTTCAGCGCTTCCCTCATATTGAGACAAATTTTATACCCACGCTGCAGGTCAGTAGAAACGGCTTCGGGTTCCTGGAGTTTCATGTTTTCACTCCTAGGAAGCAAATGTCCCAGCATCATCAGCGGCTCTGGGCCAGCATCGCCGCAGGATCCCCACCAGAAATACGAGGACAGCAAAATGGGACACGCACCTGCTCAACGTGCTTTTCACGTCCTGAAAGGAGAAAGAGAATCGATGCTCTGTGTGAACACCGGGGGCATAAACCGGAGCGATTCCCCATCCGGGCAGCAGCCCTTCCCCTAGAGCCGTGGTCACCAACCTGTCGATCTCGATCGACTGGTCGATCACGAGGCCTCGACCAGTTGATCGCGAGGCATTCGGGCAACCCCGCCCCCCATTTTCCCCCCACCCCCGAGAAGCCCCACTACCTACCTCTAGCGTAGTGCCGGCTTCCCGCGGGGTAGACGGAAGTCCTCTCTGAAGCCCGCGCCACTTCTGGGGGTTCCGGAAGTGCGCGGGCTGCTCCCCCTCCCACAGCTCTGTTGCATGCTGGGGGAGGGGGCGTTGGCCCTGGAGGAGGAGTGCGGAGGCTTCCCTGCGCCGCCAGAGAGATGAGTTGGGCGTAGGGGTTTCCCTGCGCCACGGGAGTGGGAGTCGGCCCCGGGGTTTGGCCGCGCTGCGGGAGGGGAGGGAGTTGGCCGGGCCGGGCTGCGGGAGGGGGGTTTGACCCCGGGGCAGGCGCCCGCAGGGGTTGGCCATGCTGCAGGAAGGGGTTGGCCGTGCTGCGCCGCAGAAGAGGGGTTTGGCCCCGGGGCAGGTGCCCACGGGGGTTGGCCGCGCTGCAGGAGGGGAGGGGCAGGGCCGCGCCGTGCCACGGAAGGGGGGTTTGGCCCCGCCGTGGGAGGGGTGGGGGTTGCCCCTGGTGCAGGCTCCCGCAGGGATTTGGCCCCACTGCGGAATGGGGGGGGGGGAGGGGTAGCCCCGGGGCAGGCACGCTCGGGGTTTCCCTGCGCCGCGGGGGGCCCGGAGGAGGCATGTGCTAGCTTCCCGCGGGGGGGGGGGGGAGGGAAAGGGAGAGAGAATCCTGGGAAGCAGCAGATGCAGGTGACTCTGCTGCCACTGGCACCCTGTCCCCGCTCCCTGAACTCTGTCCCCACTCCCCGAACTCTGTCCCCACTCCCCTGTCCCCAGCTACAGAACTCTGTCCCCATTCCCGTCCCCGCTCCCCAAACTCTGTCCCCACTGGCACCCTGTCCCCTGCTGCAGAACCCTGTCCTCTGCCCTCCCAGCACCCCGATCCCTCTCCCCTGCCCCCAGCCGCAGAACTCTGTCCCCACAAAATGTATAATTATAAATGCTTCATTTTAGATTTAAATAGCATGAATAAAAAACAGACCATTTATTTCATAACTATAAACACATGATTTTAATTTTATATATCGCATAATTTAAAAATAAAGTGTTTATCAGAGTGTGTAAGTAAGGGCTGGGGATAGCAAGTGATGGACAGGAGGAGAATAGAGAGGGCGGGGCTTCAAGAAAGGGGCAGGGCTTCAAGGAAGGGGCGGGACAGTAGATCTTCGCCTGTTCTGAGATTTAAAAAGTGATCTTCGGTGTAAAAAGGTTGGAGACCACTGCCCTAGAGAATGGATTCACCCTCCCGCGCTTCACTGTTCTGTGGCAAAACCTCCTGCGCCGTTTTGCATTGACACTCGATTCATTATTTGTAGGTCAGATGGGAATTTAGGTAAACGGTTCTTCTTACTAGGGACCCCGCCCGCATATCTGTGTTTAGCGACTGGTTGAGGCCAATGCTCTGGAGCCACAGCAGGGATGGGCTTAGCCCAGTATCATTTTTGCACCAAACATTTAATCTCGCAGGGCGCCCCTGGATCGCCATGATTCCCCTCGCACCCAAACTGCACTGTCCAGAACTGAGGGAGCCCTTGGCCCGATATTGTAGGTCAGGAGCCCCTAGAACAAGTTTACTCTAACTCAGGGTGGGCAATAATTTTTGACTGGGAGACATTTCAAAAATGTTTGAAGTGGCCCCAGGCTGCCCCTGAAGGGGTGTGGCCTAAACCAGAAAGGCAGGGCCAGGATGCTTCTGGGCTTCCCACCCACAGACCATAATTGGTCTGGGGGTGGGGGAGCCCCTTTGCTTCCCCTTCCCACTAGGCACCCATGACCCTGGCAGGGCGGGAAGAGGCTTCACATACTCCCCCCCTCCCCAGGGCCTGATTGGCCTGGGGGCGAAGGGACCATGCAAAGCCTCCTCCCACCCTACTCCTGCCCTGCAAGGAGCACGCAGCACTTCAAAGTGCCACGTGCTCCTTGCAGCGTGGGAGGAGGCTGCAGCGTGGCAGAGCCTGGGGGCAGGGGAGCTGTGCAAAGCTTCCTTCACCCTGCCCCCGCCCTGCATGAGCATATGGCACTTTGAAGTGCCATGTGCTTCTCAAGGGGGGGAGGGCAGAGGAAACTTTGCATGCTCCCCTCACCCCCAGGCTCTAAATGGCCTGAGGTCAGAGGAGCAGCAGAGCCTCCGCAGGCCGGATCAGCCCACTTGGCGGGCTAAATCAGGCTCGCAGAGGTCCTTTTGCCCACCCCTGCTCTAACTCTTGGGATCCAGGCCCATGGATCTGAGCTGGAATTCTGGCTGGGGGCAGAGTTTTGACACTGTCTCACCTTCAGCAGCTCAGCAACCGGCTGCTGACACTTCCCCTCGATCTCTGCGATCAGCTGCTGCAGAGAGGCACTTTGCTGGGAGAGTTTGGTGACATTTTCCTGTAGCCTCTGCAGAGTCTCCCTCTCCTCCGCCAGCCTCTGCAGAAGCAGCTGCTCCTCCTCCCTCAGCAGCATGTGCAGCTTGTTAAATTCACCGGCAATCGACTCCCGCTTCACCCACACTTTCCTCTGGAGAAAGGAAAGGAGAGGAAACCACAGGCCAGATGCCGAGTTGCAGATGGGGTACCTGCCTGTGAAGCAGGGACTGTTAGGTCACTGTGAAGTTTGGGAAACATACCATAAAGGGTTTGGTTTAGCTCAGAGTGAACCGGGCCAGTCCTGTAGCAAGGTTGTCCAGGGTGCTAGGTAAAGCCGCAGTCTGTTATTGCAGGCGGCACGGGATGGACACAGGGGAGAGAGAAGAAATAGAGGGAAAAGGAGAGATGTACCGGGAGCAGCACAGGGTGTCTGCGGGGAAGGAGAGTTGGGTGCGCAGGGCTGGGCACTCACCCCCCCACCCCACCCCCAACTCCAGGGACCCGTCACAGCAGGGTATGGGCGACGTTCATTCTTGGCAGCCCTGGGAGCAGGTTGTCATGTTCAGGATGCAGGGCTGGTGCCAATAGCCCCGTGGGTGTCGTCCTGGGGCTAACGTGGGTGTTGGGCCCTCACAGCATTGCCAGTGTTGGCTTTGGCCTCACCTAGCCTGCCCATGTGCCCAGCGACCAGCCAGCGGCCTCCTCACACCCCTACACCCTCAGCGGGGAGCTCGCTGTAACAGGCAGGGAAACCAGAATGGACATGTTGTCCCCTGGGTTCATCTCCCAGCTACAGACAAGCCCAGGGACAGACTGGGCCAGACCAAAAATCCATCTAGCCCAGTATCCCATCTGCTGACAGTGGCCAATGTCATGTGCCCAGAGGGAGTGAACAGAACAGGGAATCACCAAGTGATCCCTCCCCTGTCATCCATTCCCAGCTCCTGACAGGCTAGGGACACCATTCCAACCCATCCTGGCTAATAGCCATTGATGGACCTAACCTCCATGAATTTGGAATTGGTCCTGCCTAGAGCAGGGGGCTGGACTTGAGGACCTCCTGAGGTCTCTTTCAGCTCTATGGTTCTAGGATTCTAATTTCTCTAGTTCTTTTTAAACCCTGTTCAAGTCCTGTTCTTCACAGCATCCTCTGGCAAGGAGTTCCACAGGTTAACTGTGCGCTCCATAAAGAAAAGCTTCCTTTTATTTGTTTTAAACCTTCTACCTATTAATTTTGCTTGGTGACTCCAAGTTCCTATGTTATGGGAACAAGTAAATAACTATTCCTTATTCACTTTTTCCACACCAGTCATGATTTTAGAGTTCTATCCTATTCCCCCCCGTTTGTCTCCTCTTTTCTAAGCTGAAAAGTCCCAGTCTTTTTCATCTCTCTTCATACGGGGCCTGTTCCAAACCCCTCAGCATTTTTGTAGCCCTTTTCTGAACCTTTTCCAATGCCAATATATCTTTTTTGAGATGAAGCGACTACATCTGTATGCAGTATTTAAGCTGTGGGCGTATCATGGTTTTATATCAAGGCCATAAGATATTCTTTGTCTTATTGCCTCTGTATGTCTTACTGGGACAGTTGCAGGAGCAGCAGCAGGTAACCGGGATGAGGCAGCCATGCTATGGCAGCAGAGGCTGTGAAGCAGCTGAGCTCTGCCTGGCTTTACTCTGACCTGCCCCCAGCTCTGCTCGCTCAGGGGGTGTCCCGGCTGCAGTGGGGTGCTGATGGCATTGTATGCAGACACGCCCCAGCTAGACTTGATCTGCCAGAGCAGGTTCATAGCCTCCTCCTGGAGCTTTCTGGCTCCTTCACCCCTGGGAGCACTGCCGGGGGAAGGGCTCAGGGAGATTAACCCAGACACCCACCTGCCACTCTGTGGTTTTCTCCTCCTCTTCAGTTCTCAGCACCAGGGTCTCCTCCAGCTGCTCCCTGAGCAGGCCCAGGGCCCCCTGGAGTTTCTCCTGCAGGACATTGTGGGTGACAAACAGCTGTTATCTGCCTGTCCAGCCTTCCACGCACATGCAGGAACCCAGCCTGGAAGGAGGCAGCCGCTTGGCTCTGCCAGCTCCAAAGGCACCATGGGAGCAGAGATGCCCGGCTCTGAGTAGGGGCTCTGCCTCCTGCAGCCACTCAGGGCATCTCCGCCCCTATGTGTTAGCTCAGGTGTCACGTCGCTGTGCACGGGCCAGAGGGGAAATGGCTGGGAAGCCCCTGAACAATCCCTCCAGCCTGCGGGTGCAAGGAGCTGGGGCAGGAGTATCGCTGCACCGCATCCCAGACCCAGACCCAGACCCAGGCCAGGAACCTGATCCACACTCTGCTCTCCCCTGTGTGCCCAAGCTCCCATGGGGCCTCCCTCACAGCAAAGGCCTCTCACCAGTGCAGCCTCATTAACTGTGTAGGGCGGTGCTGTGATGTGGCTGGAGACCGGCGAGGAACAAGGGAGCCCTGGGTCTGGGGGAGCGAACACCTGTAATTGTAACCGCTCCTGGGCTGTGGTAACCTGGCATTCTCATCCCCTTGGGCAGCCCATGATTCATTCGCCCAGCGCAGCACCATGCTGCACAAGGGCTGCAAAATTCCCATTAACCAGTCAAATATCCAGTTTAACTGTGAAGCGTTAAGTTACTGGACTATGCGGGACCTCACTGCTGGCTCCCAGCCCCTGCACTCCCGGGCCTGCTGGGGACAGAGGCTGCTCCAGCCGGGATGCTGAGGAAGTCCCTGCTCCAACTCTGCCACTCCATGGTCTTCTGGATAGCTGTGCCCAATGTCACCGTGGTAGCAGAGTGACTCTGGCCCTGGTTACTTCACTTCCCCATACCATGGAGAAGTGGGGGCCCTGGCCGGGAGAGGGCGGCGCGGCAGAGCAGGCTGCCGGGCCACTTCAGATCCCTCCACCACAGCGAGAGCAGGAATGGGGGCGAACCCCTGCTGTTGCCCCACATCAGACCATCCAGTGACACCTGGTTCAGTGGACAATGGGGCGGAGCAGGAGTTGGGATTGGGGAGAGGGGTGGAGCAGAGGCAGGGTGCAGCTGGGAGGGCTGGGGGTTGCCCTAAATCCCATGCCCCCTTGGGGACAGCCCTGGCTGTAGAGTCAGCACCAATATAATTAGGTTGATGTGAGTTGCCCACGTTGCCCTAACACCGCAGTGTGAATCAAGCCCCAGGATCTGCCCTGCAGAGCCTGGTCCCTACCTTGTATTCCTGGGCAGCCTCCTCGATGGGCAGCACCTTGTGCACTTGGTGCGCCCGGGACTCTCTGCAGATCATGCAGATGAGGGCTTGATCCTCCTGGCAGAAGAGCTTCAGGGCCTCCTGGTGCCTCTCGCACCCTGGCTGCTCTTTGGGCGCTGGCCTCACTGGGAGCCGCAGGCGTTTCACCAGCTCCACCAAATTGCCCAGCTGGCGGTTGGGCCGCAGGTGTCTCTGTGGGACCGTCTCTCTGCACTGAGGGCAGGAGAATTTGGGCTCCGACTTCCCCCAGCACTGGCTGAGGCAGGCCTGGCAGAAGTTGTGCCCATCCTCAATGGTCACTGGGTCTGTGAAATACTCCAGGCAGATGGGACACGTCGCCTCGTCCTGGAAGCTCCTGGCCAAGTCCCCGGCAGCCATGGCCCCTCTGCCACCCAGCCCTGTGGGTTGGTTTTGTTTCCCGATCAGAGGAAGCAGCGTAGCCTGTTCCAGCTGCTTTTTTTTTTTCCTAAGCAGTTTGCACAACTGGGAGCCAATCACACTTTCTGGACGGAAATGAAGAAAGAAAAAAACGCTAAAGTCAGAGCCCCAGAAATGCCCCCAACAAGCACCAAGCTACCTTAGAAAACTCCTGGGCCGTTACAGACACACAGAACCTTGCCCGTTTAAAAGTCTCAGGGGGAAGCCATGTTAGTCTGTAACTAAAAGAAGCTTAAAAACCAGTGAGTTTTCATGGGCACTGCTCCATGTTTGCTATCTAAGGCAGTGGGTTGTGCCACTAAAGTTCATGACACTCTCCAGATTTTTTGCTAGTCTCTCTGCTGCTACAGGGCCAGGCATTTCTTAAGGCACCCAGAAGCCAACACTGATCCAGTTAATAGGTGTAGGCAGGAGCTGAAGGACTGTGTCCCTTACAGTGAGCTGGGACTGGTGAGGGACCCTGGGGCATCTATGCAAATTGTTTGCTCCTACTTTGCTTAGGCGTGTTCACTGTCTGGTGGATGCAGTGGGGTTTTGCTCAGTGTCATCAAGGGGCTGGTCCCAACTCCCATTGTCACTTACGAGCGAAAATCCTCTCAGCCCTGGGGGTTTTCCTCACAGCTTTTAATTGCAGCATCCTCTCCTTTCCAGAGGGAAGCTGCTGCCCTGAGTCATTCTCCTTGCTGGGGGCCTGAAGGGGCAGTGGGATTAATCCCCCCCCCCATTTACCCCTCAGGTTTCACAATCAAATTCTGTTCCCCTTTGCACCCAATAATACTGGCATTCTGCTGAGGCATGTGATTCACCCGTCATTAATGATCATTAGAGCCAGGACCCATTTGGGGACCAGTGTCACCCAGCTGCTAAGGCAGGGCTGGCCACCCGCAATAGGTGGTTTTATTGCCCCAGGTGGGGTGGAGAATGGGGGTGATAAGGGCCACCCCACCCCAGGGCGCTGCTCTCTCCTTCATTGCCCCGTTTCCCAGGGCAGGACCCAGAGTGGCCACAGACACCTGCTCCAGCCCCTCGTATTCCCCTCCCCTCAGGCCCCACAAGCTCAGGACCAAAGGCCCTAGGGGGTGGCTGCCCCAGACTAGCTGCCAGCAACTGGTGCCCGAGGCGAACCATTCAATTGGCGCCCCCACCTCCAAACCCCTCAGCAATATTGTGTCACCATTTGGCGCCCCGTTTAACTTTGTGCCCTAGGCGACTGCCTAGTTTGCCTATATGGACAGGCCACCCCTGACCCCAGCGCTCAGACACAGCCAGGGCCTGGGTGGGGACCTGGCTGTTCTGTGCAAGCAACAGGCCACAACTGGGTAACTGGGGTTGAGGGCAGAGCCACGTCCCCCTCTGAGACTCAGCCCCACTTTGCCAGTCCCAGCTGCTACCCTTCCCCCGCTGCTGTTCCCCAAACTGCCCTGGAGTCATCTGCCTCCATCCCCCCACCCCGCCCCTGTGGCTATGTTCCCGCCAGGGTGCCCTGCTGCCTGGGTCAGAGGCTGGGCCAGGTGTGGGGGGTGGGTGTCTCAGCACTTCCCAGTTTTGATCCAATCCCCATCCCCAGTTTGCCCTTTTCTGTCTGACTGCCATAGGCTCCTGCCCCCCCCCCCCCCACTTATCAGACTCGCTGTGCCCCCCCAGCTGCCTCCTTCTGACACGGGCTGTGAATCCGCTTTGGGTGCCCCCCCATATCAGACCAAGGGCAACTGCTGCCTGTTCGGGGTGGGGGGGGGACGACTGTTCCCTTGGCCCCAGAGCTCGCATTCCCCTCCCCCACCATTACTAACTAAGGGCAGAAACCCCCTGCGTGTCTCTGCCGCCGCAGCGGGGGAGGGAGGGAGGGAGGGAGGGACAGAATATCCGCTCCGCTCTCACCCCCGGGGGAAAGGCCCCGTCGGACCAAACTCGCAGCTGCGCCACCCGCTCCGGCTCCGCAGCACGTAGGGAACTCCCCGCATCATTACACGCGGTGCCCCACCCCGTCCCCTACATTTGCTGCAGCTGCCCGGCCCGGGCGTCCAACCGCGCGAGGTGGGGGCGTGGCCAGGCAGCTCCGGGTCTGAGCTACGCTCTGGCGCGGATCCAAGTCCGGAGTCACTGACGCGCTGCGCAGGCGCGGTCTGACCGCCCCCCCCCCATTCTGCCGCTCCCCGGCCGGGTTTTCAGTGTGTCATTCCCTGCCCCGCCCACCTCGCCGCGATTGGCTCCTGGGCGGGGCCTGCCGCAGCGTCTGACTGTGTGGCGCGAATTCTGAAGGAGCCGTTGGGGCCGTTACTCGCCGCGCGGCTGGTTCGGCTTCCGGTCAGCGCCGAGCGGGGGGCGGGGTAGGAGGAATCGGAGGCGCTGAGGTGAAGTGGGCGGGCGCCCCGGGGGCGGGAGGATGCGGGTGGAGCAGGTGACGTGTCAGATGGGGACGGGGCAGATAAATCGTTGAGGCGCAGCGTGGGGAGGTTTTGCCCCCCTCCGGTACCCAAATCAGGGGGTAGAGGTCACGTGACACCGACACCGGTGGTGTGTGGAAGCTGCTCCCCAGGATAAAACTGACAAGGTGGGGGCAGGGCAGCCCGTGAATTGTTCCCTCTGCTGCCCCCATCGGCCCTTTCCATCCCCCCTTGGTGCCCCCTCCCTGCCTCTTCATACCCCGCAACCCCCCCCCCCCGCGGGTCATTTGGCAAGAAACTGTTTATCAAAAGCTGAGATTGTGGAATCCTCATTCTATGATTCTTGTCCTCACTTTCCTGTTGTTTGTCTGTGTGGCTGTCTGGTTTGCCTCTGTTTCTGCCTGCTGTAGAAGGGTTATACAAGATTTTTTTTACTGAAATAGTAAAAACCGCGGGGTATATTCGGGTGCAGGTTATATTTGGGTGCGGGGTATATTCTCTAAAATACGGTAATTTTGCTATGTGTAAATCAACTAAGGAGGTGGGGTCTGATTGGCGAGATAATTCTGTTACAGTATGTTATGATTTGTCAGTAAAATTAAACTGAAACAATTGGTTAAGGGAAAGCTAAGCAGGACTCAGATTTCAGTGTATAAACTGAAGCCCAAAAGAAAATACTTTGGGAACCAACTCCAGGACACAGCTCCAAGAGCAGAGCAGCCAGACCTCAGCTCTGTGCCAATGGCCATGCTGAAACTGGAGTCCCCCAGATGACCTGATCCTGACTGCCCATCAAGGCGAGTTCATCTGTCTCATTGGGAGTGGTGAGAACTGTATCCCTGGTGTGTGCATCTGTTTGTGATGAGTGTTACTAAATAGAGAGGAAGCAGGATATTACTGCGCAAGGCTCTTTCACTGGTAAAAGACCCCAGAGACCAGCAAAGTGCAACGTTACGCCTAAGCCTGCAGAAGGGTTAGGGTGGGTGCCTATATAGGAAGGGTCATGCCTGCACCCTTGTAACAGATCAGAGTCGATACCTATATTGAGGGGGTCACGCCTGAGCCGTAGAGATGGGTAAGGCTGGGTGCCCCTAGGGAATGAGTATTTTGTGTGGGTAAACCCCCCCCCAGGGATGGCCCTGGCTGCAGGTTTCTAATCTCCCAGGCCAAGCCCTGCGGGCCAAACACAGCCGAGCTGAGCCAGCTGCAGCCTTGCCACAGGACTGTTATCTCAGTGCAGACACATCCAGGCTATGTCTTCACTGCGAGTTTTTTCTGCAGAAAATATGCTGTCCTATGTACCCCTAGACACTGGAAAAAAAAGACATGAGAAGAACCCAACTTTCTTCCTTTAGTTGTGACATGGATGGATTTAGCTCAGGATTTCCTCAGGGGGCCTGTCAGCATGTGAAGTACCTGTGACAACCCCTGTGCTCCTCTGCCCCTCATCAGCAATGCCATCTGCTTGGGGAAGCACTTGCCCTGAGACTTGTAGAAGGGCCAACCTGGAGAAATGAGCCTTACTTGGGTACCCTTCGATAGCTCAGCTGGTAGAGTGGAGGACTGTAGTATGTGCTTGGCGAGTGATTCTTAGGTTGCTGATTCAACTCTGGCTCGGGAGAGAGTCTTTTCCCTCTGGCCTGGCCTTAGCAGAAGGCTACCAACGTGGTTGCCTTGGGTACATGTCTTCAGAGCCCTGAACTGCAACTGACAAAAAGATTTTGGGTACTAGCTGCCAGTCACATTTCTTGGGCTGCACAGGCATTTAGACCCCTCCAGGGCTGGAAGGCTGAAGTGAAATGGGGAATGGCTGTACTTTGGGATGCAAAGGTGTTGTCTGGAACCATCAATTAGATCAGTTTTAGAAACACTTTTATTTTTTCAGAAGAGGCTTTTCTGACATTTGGCCCATCTACACGGGTCCAAATGTGGGGAAAAACCTCCTCTTTTGGAAGCGCCCTAATTCCTGATAAAATGAGGAATACAGGGCTTCTGAAAGAATGTGCTGATCTCAAAAAGTGGATGTGTGCCCTGGACATGGCAGAGTTTTTCTGGGATAAGAGAGGTATCCCAGAAAAACCCTGTAATTTAGATCTAGCTAAAAAAGGCACTGTGGCTTAGCTGGCTAAAGCACCTTCCTTTTAAGTAGGAGATCCTGGGTTTGACTCCCAGTGTTGCCTTGTAGCCTTTGCTCACATTTTCCTATGCCCTTCTGGGACACAGGAGAGGCCTCTCCTGGCCACCCATGGAACTGCTGGTCCAGGAAAAGGCTGATTGGAGAGGCGCAACAGAAAGAAGGAAACCACAAGCCTGGAGCGGGTGCACAGGCTGTTGTGACTGGCACTGTCAAGGCAAGGCTCTGACTCCCACTCTGAGCCCCTGGGTACCACACACTAACCACTGAGTCCTGCTCCATAGTCGTCCCAGTGCTCTGGGTGTGAGAGATGTGCCTGTAACTCCCTGCTGAGACTCCTGCTGGGAGCGTGGGCCCTGCTCTGCCTGGCTCGGGGAGGGGGGGGCAAACACAAGGCCAATTAACAGGGGCTCTGACACTCCAGGAGCAGGGCCATCCAGCCCTTCAGCTATATTCAGACCAGGCCGGGCAGAGCCTGTTGCACTCGCCAAGGGGGATTCTGCACTTGCAGCCTTGGGAGCCACAGTCACATTCCAGAGCTGTCCCATGACGCTGCCAGGCTTCCCGTTCACTGACAACTAGTCATTCCCCGCCCAGCCCCAGCCCCTGTGGGACTCACTCCCTTCCCCAGGAGCAGCATGAGTGCCAGAGCAGCTCCCTGCTGAGGCTGCAGCTGTGGGAGACAAGCTCCTGTCTTTGGGAGGGAGACGAGACATCAAGGCGTCAATTTTCACCCATGGCTAGTGTGCGGTGACCCTCACTCTGGGGCAGCTGGAAGTGCCTCCTGAGAGCTGATTTTCAGAGGGGGAATGATCAGCCCTTCCTGCGTTTCTGGCTCCTTGCAAGGGCTTGAATCTGGCACCTAAAAGTTGAGGAATGTGCATTTGTAAGAGGGAATTTCTATCTTTTTACTATCAGTGGTGTGGCCCAGTGGCCTGATTGACATGGCATTGGTTTCCTTAGCTGGGGACTGGGGGTTCAAGTCTCATCTGGGGTGACAACTGAGATGTTTCCTAGCGGGTGCAAAGTCTCTTTGGCTTCCTTTTTGCCATGGCAGCTGTGAGATGTTTGATCCCCTGGAATGGCCAGTTCCTGCTGCTTCCTGAGGCACCTTTTTGAAAGGGCCACATGTGAGGCAGGCTCTCATAGGCCAGCTAGATCAGTTGGTTAGCGTGTAGGGCTAATAACACTGACATCATGGGTTCAAGATCCATGTTGGCCATAGGGATGTTTGGTTTGTTGACTTACCCTTGTTTAGCTGTGTGCTATGGACAAGGAAGCAGAAATCAGCAGAAGGCTGAGAGCTTTGCAGGAAGCAGGCCAGAGAGCTGGTAGGAGGAGGCTCCAGCATGCACAGATGCAATGCCTAGGAGGACCTCGGCCTGGCCTGCTTTCCCCAATAGCAGGGAAAACTCTTCTCTTCCCTACATTGCCGTCAATGGGGTGACCTGATCTCCAAATTCCTGCTGCACCAGTGGCCACCCCAAGGCTCCCTGCTGGGGGCAGGCTCCCTAGCCACAGCCATAGAGGGAAGCTCAATATGTCCATGAGGCCTGGAGCATGTGCCCAGCACACAGAGCTGCTGCCAACCACCTGAGTAACCTGCTTCAGTGGCCCAGCAGCCACCCCCCCAATGCACTCCTGCTCAAATCCCCCCTGAACCTGAACCTCCTCCTGCTCCTCCAGCTTATCCCCTGGAACCACCATATGGGTGTCAAGACCCCTGCACGTGGGGCAGTGGGACCACCCAAGACAGGTGCCAGTCCCAACCCCATCCCTGAGCCCCACCTCCCCTTTCCACCAGCCACCTTCCCCTCCCAGGTTCTTTCCCAGTTCTACATTCCCCAAATAAAAACCAGAGAGTTTGTTTCTTCAACAGGGAAAAGTCCTGTTTGTGTTACCAGCAGGGGAAGGGGAAGAGGAAAGTGAGAAGAGCAGGCAGGGGAAGGGTGTGTGTTTGTGTGGGGGGTATAGAGGGGCAATGCAGAGGCCCCTTATGGGGCCACCCTGGGGAGAGTCTGACCGATGTCCTTGTCTGAAATTCTCCCTCAGGGCCTCTTGGAGGCACAAGCCCCCTAATGAGCCTGCTGGGTGGCAGCTGTACACTGCTGCTGAAAGGCCCTTGTGTGCTGCTCAGCCTCTGGTCCCCACCCTGCCAGGAACATCTTCCCCTTGTTCTCACAACTATTATGAAGGAGATCGCAAGCCACCACTACTTTGGGGACATTTGACTCACCAAGGTCCAGCCAGGGGAGCAGACAGCGGAACCTCCCTTAGAGGGGCCCGAAGGCACCTCCACACCAATGGAGACCCTGCTGAGCCTGCCTGCGAAACATTCCTTGCTTTAGGCAACGTGTTCTGTCTAGGGCTTCATCAGCCAGGGAAGCAATGGGCAGGCTGCATCCCCCACGATGCACAGGGGCATGTCCACGTCTCCAGCCCTGAGGGTGTGGTCAAGGGAAAAGTGCTGGGAACATCTTCTGGTAGAGCCTGGAGCTACAAAATATGCCGACATCATGCGCCTTCTCCGAGAATAGACCCACATCCTGAAAGGGACAGAAAGTGGCCTGCAAAAGGCTAGTGTAGCTGAGCAAACACATTAGGTTTCTGTCTCCCTGGTGGTCTAGTGGTTAGGATTCAGCACTCTCATTCCTATTGTCTGAGTTTGCTTCCCAGTCAGGGGAGCAACATGGACAAGGTTAATCAGTGGTGTCCCCCAAGGATTAGTCCTAGGACTAATCCTATTCAACTTATTTGTAAATGATCTAGAGAAAGGGGTAAGCAGAGAGTTGGTAAAGTTTGCTGGTGATACTAAATTATTCAAGATAGCTAAGACAGAAGCAGACTGTGAAAAACTTCAAAAAGATCTTGCCAAACTGGGTGATTGGGCAACAAAATGGCAAGTGAAATGTAATGTGGATAAGTGTAAAGTAATGCATGTTGGAAAAAATAACCCCAACTAAACATATAGTATGATTGTGGCTAATTTGGCTACAACGAATCAGGAAAGAGATCTTGGAGTTATCATGGATAGTTCTCTGAAAACTTCCACACAGTGTGCAGTGTCTGTCAAAAAGGCAAATAGGATGTTAGGAATTATTAAGAAAGGGATAGAAAATAAGACAGAATATCTTACTGTACCTGTATAAAATTATGGTATACCTATATCATGAATACTCTGTACAACTGTGGTCTCCTCACCTCGAAAAAAATATTTTGGCCTTGGAAAGGGTTCAGAAAAGGGCAGCTAAAATGATTAGGAGTTTGGAACGGGTCCCATATGAAGAGAGGCTAAAGCGACTGGGACTTTTCAGTTTAGAAAAGAGGAGACTGAGGGGGGATATGATAGAGGTCTATAAAATAATGAGTGGTGTGGAGAGGGTGAATAAAGAAAACTTATTTATAAGTTCCCATAATATAAGGACTAGAGGACACCAAATGAAATTAATGGGTAGCAGGTTTAAAACTAATAAAAGAAAGTTCTTCACACCGCGCATAGTCAACCTGTGGAACTCCTTGCCAGAGAAGGCTGTAAAGGCTAGGATTATAACAGAGTTTAAAGAGAAGCTAGATAAATTCATGGAGTTTAGGTCCATAAAAGGCTATTAGCCAGGGGGTAGGAATGGTGTCCCTGGCCTCTGTTTGTCAAAGGCTGGAAATGGATGGCAGGAGACAAATCGCTTGATCATTGTCTTCGGTCCACCCGCTCCAGGGCACCTCGTGCTGGCCACTGTCGGCAGACAGGCTACTGGGCTAGATGGACCTTTGGTCTGAGCCAGTACGGCCATTCTTATGTTCTTAGGGAAGACGGCCATGTCTATATTTATGAAATCTGCTACGTCTGTGCTCTTTCATCATGATGTCAGGGCTCACAGGTCAAGCCCACACTTGGCTTCTGGGCGGAACCCACCTCCCTAGTGTGGCAGCCCCTTCGCAGGGAGTCTCCTCCAGTGTGGTCCCGCTGTCATGGGGGAGGCCCACTCTCACCTCGGGGATCTGCCCCTGCACCTCCGGGACAGCGACTCTCAGTGCCTTCAGTCGCCTGCCTCCACTGTGAGCTCCTTCGGAGGGGTCCACTTCCCAGGGCCTCCACTCCCAGAAGGAATAGCGCCACCTTGTTCTCTAGACCAGAGCAACTCTCAGCCAGCACCAAACAGGAGGGTTTATTGAGCTTTGAACACAGCAAAGGATCTCTCAGACCTGTAGACCTGGGCCTTCAGCCCTGCCTGCTCTGCTCTGAGTCCCCAGAAAAACAGGTCCCAGTTGCCCAGCAGAGCCTTCAATATCCCCAGTAACAAACCTCCCCAGTCCATTGTCTTCTCCCCAGGTGAGAGGGTCACCTGGCCCCTCTTTCTTCCACCTCCTGTCGTCGGTCCAATGTTCTCCCCTTGCTGGGGTCAGCTGGGCCGGTTGCCAGGGTCCCTCTCTGCAGTCCATTGTCTGTCATCTGGCCAGAACCCGCAGTGTCCTCTGAGTAGGGTTGAGGTCACCAGGGTCCCAGACACCACGGCTCCAACTCTGGGCTGTTCTCTGAAACAAACTCCCCACCTTTGTCACATTCATCCAGTAACTTGCAGGCACTGAGTGCCCCCCTGTATGCAACACCCCCCTTTGAGCCCCCAAAAGTCCCCACTTCCTCACACATGGGGAGTGCCAGTGGGTGGAGGAAGGGAAGGGCTGGGGTGCCACAGGCAGGCTCTGACTGGGAGACTTAGGAGCAGGGACAGCGCATGAAGTCCCTTCCCTACCGCTGTGAAACCCTTTTCTCAGTGGTGTGTGGGGGTGAGGGAAGCAGGGAATCTGCCTGAAGCTTCTCCCTGTGTTTGCAGGCCAGATCCGATGGCTTGATGGGCTGGATCCAGACCTTTGGCCTATATTGTCCAGGCCTGGCTTAGAGGGAACCTTGGCTCTGGGCTGTGAGGGAGGGGGCGCTGTGGAAAGGCCAGTCTTGCCTTCCTGGGCAGGGCATGATGATGTCCATTTTGTGGGGCATGGCTGCCAAACAGCCCAGACAGAGAATTAGAGGCCAGAGAGCCCCACTTCTTGCAGCAGCCAAAGTAGCTCAGTTGGGAAAGCATTAGACTGAAGAGCTAAAGGTTCTGTGTTCAATCCCAGGCTTTGGTATGTGACAGGCACCTCTCTGCTAACCCAAACTTACTCTTGTGTTTGATCATCTCACTGTTTTCAGCTACTACTTGGCACTGACAAATCATGTTTATGGGATTAGCCTCCCTCTCTTCCTCAGAATCCCTGCTTCCTTGGTTTAATGTCCACCCAGTGTTGGCTTGTAGAGGTGGGCACAAGGACTGTGGCCCAGGGTCCAAGGCCTTTATCAGCCTCCAGGAGAAGGATGTTGCCAGAGCCTACTCCCAGTAGGCTGGGTCTGCAGAGGGTCTGTGTCTGCTGGTCCCTCCTCCAAACCAGGAGTCCTGCCTCCTCCTTGCAAGCTGCTCAGCCTGTTCCTTGTACTGGGCTCCCCTCCCAGAGCAGGCAGCTGAAGGAGACCAGGCCACCTTGCCACACTCTCTATTTTCACTGGCAGAGCCAGCCTAGGGGTCCAAGTTTGTCCAATAACCTCTTCCTATTGGGCCTCCCAAAAAAGACAGACCTGGCTTCCCTTTCTTTTCCCCCAGCAATTGCCATGCTGTAAAGCAGACAGAGGGGATGTCTGGTTAGGTAGCCTGGGTGATTCTGTGGCCCAATGAAAAGCATGTTGGACTTCTAAGCTGTGGTGCTTAGTGTCGGACAGGCCAGTTGTTGTGAGTCCACATCCTGCCCCGTCACTTCACCTATCCAGCTCTGGCTCCCTCCCAGCTGTCTGGCTGCTTCCAGGCACTTCCGCAAGTGAACAGCTCAACCACCCAGGGGGCTGTTCTCCATCATGTCTGCCTCTGCCAGGCAAAGGGAGGCTGCTGGGGCCCAGCATCTTTCTGCCCAACCCAGGCTGGCTTCTGGGAGGCCAAGTAGGGAGAGAGAGGGGCCACCAGAGGTCCTTAGCCCCCTGGCTCTGTCTATGGGGAGGTGACTCTGCTGAAAGCCCCACTGGTTGTCCTACCAGTTAGGCAGTGCCCTGTTATCTATGATCCCACCTGCTCTGCATAGCCCCCTTTGCCTTCTCCAGGTGTCCCTTCAGATGGGACAGGGACATTCTACTCTGGGCCAGGTTATCCTTGCAAAGGGTGTGGCCAAAACACAGGCCTCGCTGTGGGTGTGTCTAGACTACATGGCTCCGTTGACATTTACATCATTTACATCAAAGTGGCCACCACACTGTGCCGATCAGCTGATCGTCGGCACAGCGCGGCAGTCTAGATGGAGCATAAAGGATTATTTAAATCGCTGCTTCATTTCCCTTTTGCGAGTAAACTAAGCTACATGGCTCCATTGATGGAGCCACATAGCTTAGATATACCCTGTAAGCAGGATTTGAACCTACACAGGGAAACCCTATTAGGCTTCTAGTCTAACACCTTAACCGCTCGGCCATCACAGCTGTGAGCTAAGTAGTGTTTCCAAGGCCAGCAAAACTGGGAAATAATCCCAGTGCCCAGGCCTGACATCACCTGCCCCACAGAATTGACATAGCAAACTTGGCTCCCAGAGCACAAGGGGGCTAATTTTATAGCACATCTGGGCCCTGGGTGTTTCTCTGCTTCCTGCTTTCCCCTGGCTCTGGGCCTCTTTCCTGTCAGCCCCACGGGGGCCAGGGGAAAAGCAGGGGGGCGGGTGCAAGGGCCACACTCGTGGGCATCAGGTGACTCCACAAGAAACGCTTCCTGTCTGCATTGCTGGAACATGGCGCCACTTGAGCATGTTGTTAGCACCAATGTGCCCCCCTGGCCAGTCTGAGCGGGAAGCCAGGGACAGTCCCTGCAAACCTGGGACCATTGGCCAAGGCTGCTGTTCTTGTGTCTGTGCTGGGATCCCCTCAGCCTCAGGAGTGCTAGAGATGTCAGGCAGCTCTGTCCTTCCAGCCTGGGGCTGCCTGTCTGGGCGATGCCCTCACACACACTGGCCCCTCCCTCCCCTCCTAGGACAGAGCTCCTGCCATTCCTTGGCCAGTCAGCCTGGCCTGATGCTCCTTCCTGTTAGCGCCAGGGGCCTCAGCCAGAGCCTGGCAGCTGCTGGGACCAAACATGAGGGCATTAGGGGCAGCAGCAAGAAATGCAGCTTCAGCCCCCCTGCACATCCCAGCCACCCACTGACCATGGGCATCAGACACCCAGCATGAGGTAAGAAATTGTCTCTCATGAACCTAAGGGGAAGGAAACCAAAGCACTTCAAGGGGGAGGGTTTTGCAGCCCAACAATAGAAGGTACTACTAAGATTTAAACTCAGATTGTAAGATTCAGAGTTCTAAAAGCTGCCCCTTACACCATGGGATCTACACTGAGCCCTATTTTCTCAGCTGTGCTAAACTGCAGCCCCAGCTCATGCCCACTGGGACCAGCTTTGCTTATTTTCCTTCCACCCAGAGCCCCCTTCTTCTCTTGGGATGCCCTGAGACAGGCACAAGACTCTGTCTCCCCACAGCCAGCCCCATCCCACAGGCTTTGGCAGAACAAGTTTGGGGGTGGGGGGGCCCTGCCCTGCTCACCCCACTGAGGAGCTGAGCTTCTGCCCTGCCTCCCTCAGCTTGGCTTTCCTCCTCTGCCCCATTCCTGCCCCACTTTCTCGGGCAAGTCACACAGAGGAGACAGCAGGAAGAGCCAGCCCATATGCCAGCCTCCCCAGGAAAGCAAGCCACAAGCCTCCCACAGGTGCCCAGCATGACTCATCTCCCTTCCCCAGGCTGGCACCAAGGTGCATTCTCAGCTGATGTCACCCCCCTCTGTCACATGGGAGTTGGGTTTATCCCAGGCAGAAGCTAGGCAGCAGGAACTCTACTAACCTGGGCACCAAGGGGAGCCGCAATAGGAGAAAAGACTGTGTTTCTGTCTGGTTTTGAACCAGGGATCTTTTGCGTGTTATGCAAACATAACCACTACACCACAGAAACACACCTAGGCTATGTCTACACTTGTGGTTTCTTGCGCAAGTACGGCCGTTCTTGCGCAAGAATCTGCAGAGTGTCCACACTGCCTGCCCGCTCTTGCGCAAGGAAATTTACAGTATGGTGTGGCAAGAGAGGGCTCCTTGCGCAAGAGCTACGCTCTTTTTTAACAGGTGTAAGCCCTCTTGCGCAGGAGCTCTTGCTCAAGAGGGCAGTGTGGACCTTCGGCAGGGGTTTCTTGCGCAAGAAAGCCTTATGGCTAAAATGGCCATCAGAGCTTTCTTGCGCAAGAGAGCGTCCATACTGCCATGGGAGCTCTTGCGCAAAAACACAGCGCGCACATGGCAGTGTGGACGTTTTCTTGCGCAAGACTTCTTGCACAAGAACCCTTGAGCAAGATGTTCTTGCGCAAGAAGCCGCCAGTGTAGACATAGCCCTAGGCTCTGAAACTTGGCTAACTATTCTGTTACTCTTTTTCTAAAACCCTGTTCTTCAGGGGAGAGGAAAACACCTTTTAAAGGAAAATTGCTGTGAGCTCTGAGTCTGGCAATTAATCCCTATAATTAGTATAAACAATTAGTAAGACACCTATTATGTGAAAACAAATATGCCTACAACAAGTCACAGCTGGAGAGATCTCTGAAAACATCCACTCCATATGCAGCTGCTAGAAATTTTTATAAATAGTAAATGGGATGTTAGAAATTATTTTAAAAGGCCTTGACAATAAGACTGTGACTATCATATTACATCTGTATAAATCCATGCTACTCCCACAACTGCATGGAAATGTGGTTGCCTTATTCCCAAAAAAGATACCTTGGCATTGGAAACAGTTCAGAAAAGCTCAACAAAAATGATGAAAGGTTTGGATCAGCTGCCATATGGGGAGAGATTGGAACTTTTCACCTTAGAAAAGTGGAGACTAAGTGGAGATAAGATAGAGGTCTATAAATCATGGCTGTTGCTGAGACTGTAAATAAGGAAAGGTATTTACTTGTTCCCATAATACAAGAACGAGGGGTGTACCAGGATATTAACAGGTAGCAGGTTGAAAACAAACAAAACAAAGTATTTCTTCACGCAACACACAGTCAACTTGTGGAACTCCTTGCCAAAGGTTGTTGTGAAGAACAGAACTATAAGGGCATGTTTACACTTGGAAACTACTTTGAAATTGCTTAAATCGACTTAATAACTTTGAATCTAAGAAAATTGAAATAGCATGTCCTCACGATGGGGAAGCTTCAAAATTAGTCCAAGGCAGGATCTGTTAATGTTCCTTCCTAGGGCCATGGAATTAAAAACAGAAAAGCAAGGCTCGGAGCAGTTAAAGCCAAGAACCCTGTTCTACTGTAAAAGTGACAAGGAGTCCTGTGGCACCTTATAGACTAACAGATGTTTTGGAGCATAAGCTTTCATGGGCAAAGACCCACTTCGTCAGACACGTGAAGTGGGTCTTTGCCACGAAAGCTTATGCTCCAAAACATCTGTTAGTCTATAAAGTGCCACAGGACTCCTTGTCCTTTTTGCAGAGCCAGACTAACACAGCGACCCCTCTGATACTGTTCTACTGTGTCACCAATCTTTGAGGAGGCATCAACTCCCCTCTCTCAGTTTCTAACCCTGAAATACCATCGTCTTCATGATGTCATTCCTGGCCTCTTGGTACAGCCTTTGAACTCCCACAGAAGATGTTTACTTAACAGAGATGGAGAGATGCCAAAACAAACTAAGCCACATGAGCAAAGGCTTCTGCCAAAACATGGGATTGAATCAGGGATCTTTAGATCTTCAGTCAAACACTAGCCCAGATGAGCTACTTTGGCAACTGTCTTAGTGTTTTTGAGACCACCACTTCTCTCAGGCATGTTTTTCTCCGCAGCAGCGCACAAGAGAGAAGCTGTTGCCAGTGGCCCTGAAAGGCAAGATGAGCTTTGCCTGTCCCCTCAGCCTGACTCACTACTTGGCCCCATTCCTACTGCTTTTCCTGGGGTGTCCCAGTGGCTGAAAGGGGCTGTGGCTGCAAATGGAGGGGAAGAAGATGGGCAGACGGCTGTGCTGCCTCTGAGATTTTCTATCCATGGGTGTTGTGAGTTTCATAATGTGCACCACTAGTGAGGTCGTATGTGCTTGTGCGGATGTGCACCACTGTGGCTTGGTGCCACTGATTGCTAACAAACAGCTGAGCTAGAGATATTTTTAGATTGTTTTTGAAGAAAAAATACTGAAACAAGGGATAATTAACAAGGTTCGTGACTTTATTTATTTAATATGAAATCAAATACAAAGAACATTAACATTGCAACTTCTTCAGTTGCCATTTGCTTCTTATACATATCTGCTCCTTTGAGGCATAAAAGAAAATTGTCCATCTTCTTGATTTAGCAAACAAAATATGATGATTCGTATGGATACATGACATGAAATAGTTGTTACACTTTATGCTTGAAATTTAATATTATGTTATTTAATGGGCTCAGTGCGGAGCACTGTTTGAGCCCATATTGTTCCCTGTTATCTAGGAAACAGGGTTTTAAATCTTTCAGTTGTTTCCATATCACAAATCTTTCCTTCTTCAAAGCTGGGGCAGTTCAGCTCTGTGGAAGGCTGAGGGATGAAATCCTTCTGCAGATTTTATTCATTTATTTGTATTTGTGCAGCTCAGCAGTGTCTCAGGGTGTGTCTACACAGCACCCTAAACAAGAAATAAGATGCATAATTTGCTTGTCTCCTGTGTAGCAGGCACTTTCCCAGCAGCACCACTCTGCCCCTCTGGAGCCTGTCTCCATCACTTCTGTCACTGCTAGGCAATGAGAGCTTCAGACCCAGCAGCTTTCTGCCCCAGTGTGGCTGGCTTTTGGCCAGAGGAAGTAGGAAGAGGCTACGGGAGACCCTTAGCCCCCTGGCTGGCTCTGCCTGTGAAAATGAAAAGGTGGATTCCCCCACCCATGGAGGTATCAATCCTACTGCTTCTTGTATGCTAAACAAGCATGCTACTACTTGAGCTAATTCCCATACTACAGTAGGGGGGTGGTTCTCTTGGAGGCTCTTACCTTCTCCCCAGGGACATCTGACTTCTAGGTCATAAGGGTTATTTTGAGGGAAGGGTTTTCTCTTGAAATAACCTCACGGGGACCGAGTTTGAGGTCCCGAAATAGCGCTATCATGGAAATGCAGAAGTCCGTGATTATGCAGATGAAGCGTGAGATATTTAAATCCCCGCTTTATTTGCAATTTCGGATGTCTACATTTGCATCCCTCCCTTGAAGGAGGAATCAAGTATAGACACACCCTATATCAAAACCAGAGGGCAACCTCACCAGCTTCCAGTACTTCTGCTCTTTGCTCCCTTTGGGTTCCTGCTGGGGGAAAAGCAGGAGGCCATTTCAGAGTCTGGTTGGGGGTGGTGACCTGTGCATGCCCTGATGAGGGAGGGGAGAGTGTCACACGGCTTTCTACTAGAGCTGGTATTTAAATAAAAAACAAAAATAAACAAGCAGCTGGAGGGAAGCCAGGAGAGCAGAGGCAGCCTGAGAGCTGAGAGTCACAGGTGCCCGTGCCCACTCCCACTGCCACACCCACGTGTAGGTCCTGTGGTATAATGAGCAGCATGCAAGACTCTGACTTCTGGAATGTGAATTGTAATCCCAGTGGGATCTGTCTGGGCTGGTTGCTGCAAAATTCTCCCACTTCATGTGCTTTGGCTTCTTTGTCCTCAGGTTGGTGAAAAAATAATTCTGTGCCCTTGGCTGAGTGTCTAATGCCCACTGGAGCATGGTCTTTAGGCTGGGTCCATGGAACCTACTAGCCTGGCTAGAGATGCAGGTGGCTGAGTTTCTGTTTCTTGCTGCTTCCCCTGATGGCCTCATGTCTGGTCCCAGCAGCTGCCAGGCTCTGCCTATTGGCCCTTGGCGTTAAAGGGAGGGAGTCTCAGGACCAGGCCTCAGATAAATGTGTGTTCCTAGCTTCTGAGAAACTTGAAGAAACCTGTTCTACTCCCTGTTCTGGCTCCAGGCTGATGTTGGTTGTGGGGCTATGGCCTTGGGTGTAGGAACAGTCTGGGAGAGCGAGCAGCACAAGTAAGAGACTAGACCAAGATTTACTCAAGTGGTTTGTTTTTTGTGGATCTGGCCCTCCTGCACTCCTAGAGACTCTGGAAGAAAAAAGACACATGAGAAGAACCCAACTTTCTTCTTTTTGCTGTGACATGGATAGACCTAGCTCAGGTTTCACTCAGAGGTCCTTCTGCATGTGAAGTACCTGTGACAGCCCCTGTGCTTCTGGGTTATTCATGCTATCCACTTGGGGAGGGGGTGGGGCGCTTGCCCTGACACTTGTAGACGGGCCAACCTGCACAAACCAGCATCAATAAAGCACCATTTGATAGCTCAGCTGGTAGATTGGAGCACTGTAGTGTGTGCTTGGTAAGTGATCCTTAGCTTGGTGGTTCAACTCTTGCTTGAAGGAGAGATTATTTTCCTTCTAGCCCAGCCTTAGCACAAGGTTACCTTGGGTCCATGTCTTCAGAGTCCTGCACTGCAATTGACAAGAAGATTGTGGGTACCAGCTGCCAATCACATTTCTTGGGCTGTACAGGCCTTGAGATCCCTCCAGGGCTGGAGGGAAATGGGGAATGGCTGCACTTTGGGATACAAAGGTGTTGTCTGGGACCATAAATTAGATCAGTTTTAGAGACACTTTTCATTTTTTGGAAAAGGCTTTTCTGACATTTGGTCCATCTACACAGGCCCAAATGTGGGAAAAACCTCCTCTTTCCGAAGAGCCCTTATTCCTAATAAAATGAGGAATACATGGCTTCCGAAAGAACACACCACTTTTTTTGGAAACTGATCCGAAAAAGTGGACCTGTTCCCTGGATGGAGCAGAGTTTTTCAGGGATACAAGAGGTATCTCAGAAAAACTCTGTATTGGAGACCTTACTGAAAAGGGGACCATGGCTTGTTGGCTAAAGTGCCTACCTTTTAAGTAGGAGATTCTGGGTTCAACTCCCAGTGGTGCCTTGTTGTAGCCTTTGCTCACATTTTCCTGTGTCCTTCTGGGACACAGAAGAGGCCTCCCTTTGGCCACCCATAGAACTGCTGGTTCAGGAAAAGGCTGATTGGAGAGGAGCATTGGGATTAAGGAAACCACAAGCTGGAATTGGTGCAGAGGCTGCTGTGACTGGCCCTGGCAAAGCAGGGCTCTGACTGCAATTGCTGGAACAGGAGAGCCAGCGCCACACACCCTTGTGATTCCCTGGGGGTGTCAGTGCCCAGAGATCCTGAGATGAACTGCAGGTACAGGATAGCTCTCTCCCAGCAGGGACAGCAGCCAACAGACCAAATGTTGCTGTGTCTGATCCAGTGTTAGGAACTGGGCAGGGAACAAGCGGCTTTTATACAACACACATCTCAGGTGGGATGGACACTCACTGACCCCAGATTGTGACTGGTCCTAACAAGGGATTTGTTATGAAAGTAGCAGAGCTGGGGCAGGACAAAGAGACCTGAGAGATGAAGCGGCTGGAAGGAGCCAGGAGAGTGGGGCCCAGCCTGAGAGTCAGAGGTGCCCACCACAGGT
This sequence comes from Pelochelys cantorii, assembly GCA_032595735.1. NCBI lineage: Eukaryota > Metazoa > Chordata > Testudines > Trionychidae > Pelochelys > Pelochelys cantorii. The sequence continues at coordinate 7,802,339 of CM064345.1, forward strand.
ATTTACCGTAGGCCCCATGGTGTAAGGGGCAGTGCTCAAGGCTCTGAATCTTGCAAACTGAATTCAAATCACAGTTGGCGTTGCTGGGGTTTGGCTGGTGGCTGCTGAGTTCTCACACTCCATGTGCTTTGGCTTCCTTTTACTGCTGCAGGAAAAGGCCTCCCAATCACAGAGAATACAATCCCGAACTACCAGAAAATGCTTTAGTTTCTCAAAGTGAAGGCTTCTTGTCAGGAGAAAAGCAAGCAGAAGCAGAGAGCTGTTCAATAATACAGCCCCTCCGCTTCATACAGACACTTCACAGTCTGTAGATCTGGTTCATAGCACTTTTCAGCTCGGTCAACAGAAGACCAGGAAGGTCAGACTGATCCCGCATGAAATCAGTTGGGCTACGTTTACACTGCATATTGTTGCAGATTAAGATATGCAAATTAGGCAAAGGGATGAATATCACCATGCCTCATTTGCATACCTCAGGAGCCATCATTTTTGTGGCACGGGTTTTTGCGCAAGAAGGAGCTGTCTACACTGCCCCGTCTTGTGCAGAGCTGTTCTTCCTGAAAATAAGTGGCAGTGTGGGGTTCAAATCCCACTATTGACACAGCCTTTGGTCCTGTATGAGGAGACCTGACCTGATTCCAATCTCTTCCCCTGACATTACAGGACACTTGCTTAGTGTTTCTTTTAGAGCCCTGGCAAGGGAAGTGGAAGGGAATTCAAAGACCAGCAGGCATTGGGCATTCAGGGCATCTGACTGTCACAGATTCACAGGCTGTGCCCACACTTAGCATGGTCCCAGGGAGAACCCCCTTCGGTGTGACAGCCCCTGCTGGGGGTTTTGCTCCCTCTCTGCCTGGTGCAGTTCTCCAGGGCAGGGGAGCTGCAGGGATGGGGCAGGAGGGAGGGTCCTGAGAGGTAAAGTAGCTGCAGGGAAGCCAGGAGTGCAGTGTCAGCTGCCAGGTGACAGTCACAGGTACCCAGAGAAAGCCAGGCCTGCAGGTCCCATGGTGCAAGGGGCAGCACTCAGTGCTCTGAATCCTGCAATCTGAGTTCACATTTCAGTGGACCTGCTGGTGAGATACTGCCAAACCCCAGCAGTGCTGATGTTTGGCTTTCTTGTTCTTAAAGGCTCCAGAATGAGTCTTTGTCCTCCCCCACCCTAGGGCTTGAGTGACTGGTGCCTGCTAGAGTTAGGTGTCTGCCTGGCTGGTTCAGTGGGGTGCCTGCTGCATCGTGGGGCCTAGAACATAACAGCCTAGCTAGAGATTGAGGGGGGCTGAGGTTGTGTCTTGTGCTGCTTCACCTGATGCCTGCAGGTTTGGTCCCTGTATTGGCAGCTACCAGGCTGTTACTCTTGCCCCCAGGGCGCTTCAAGGGAGGAGCAGCACGGCCAGGCTCAATAGTCAAGGCAGAGTGGCAGCCTGGCCCCCAACCCACTTTCCCTCCTCTGGGCACATGGAGCAACGGCAGCTGGGACTGGCAGTTCTGTGGCAAGGCTCAAAGGCCCCATACCAACCATAGACAGGGCAAGAGGAGGGGTGACCCTGCCTACATGTGGCCTGAGGACCCCCACACAGATCCCAGCCAGTGAGAGTAAAGGCGGGAATAGGCTGATCTCATTCCTGGAGCACTTGGGCAGTGAGAACAAGCCCTTTGCTTCAAACCAAAGAACCAAGCACAGGCCTTATGAACTTTGTGGCATTGAACATTGAATCTGTAACAAGGAGCCTCTTTCTCCTGAGAGTTCATTTGGCATCAGAGTTTAATGTGCAAACTACTCTGTGCTGCTGCACAAGTGACACTACTTCCACCCACTAGTGTGCAGTACCTGGAGGATTTGCTGTAGGCAGCAAGACAGAGTCTTCAGTTGCCTGTACTTCATCCCAAAAGGGTTCTGTGCATGGCCCACGGACAAGAGTAACCAGATTCCAGCACAACTACACATTCCACAGGTGGGGGCTGGTTTGATGCTGAACCTCACGGCTGCCTTGCTGCCTTGGGAAGCATGGTCACATTGCAGAGCTCCCCCAGGGCCATCCCACGGTGCCACCAGGCCAGTCCCAGCCACTCTCCCACATCCTCAGTAAGATGGCTGCGTTTTATCCTTCCATACACATTAGCTGAGCTCTGGAAGCCAGGTTTGTTGGTTGAATTGTGTGTGGCAGGTGAGTTTAGGCTGAGAAAAATATGAGTTTGGTATTTCTCTGGTGGCCTAGTGGCTAGGATTCAGCCTTCTCACTGCTGTGGGCTGGGTTTGATTCCCAGTCAGTGAAAACAACCTAATCTGTTCCCATTCAAAGCTGAGTCTTTCCTCTACTGCAATGTGTGGTGTTATATCACCTGTGACACAACAGTGGCTTTTGAGGGCCCCTTTCCACCCTCACCAAGACAATAGCTGTCATTGAGACAAGACTTTCAGAAGGGGCAGAGCTGGGTAACTCAAACTGCTCTCCTTCTCAGAAAAGGGGCTGCTGTGCTCTTTCTGTTTCACAGCAGTGATGGAGAAGTCACATGCCCTGTCCCTATCTTATGTCAAGCCCATTGGAGCTGCTTGCTTGACACCCTTCCCCCTCCACTCAGGCTCTTATTCCCCTATGTGCATGACCCACACAGCCAATGCAGGGAAGGAGCTGCCTGAGAAATGTGCTTGGCTATTGGCCACAAGTCAGCCTCTGGCACCACAGCCCTGCCCACTAGCCCTCCCCATGATGAAAGGGCAGAGAATTGTCAGATTTCATGAATATAGATGAGGCTGTTCTCCCTGACTGGGAATCAAACCCTGGTAGCAGCAGTGAAAGTGCTAATAGGAGCCACTAGACCCCCAGGGAGACAAGAATCTGAAGTGGTCAGGTGACCAGGTGGCTGGCAGCAGTGGTGTGTGCTGGGCACTTGATCCGGGCCTCTTAGGAATATTGAGCCTCCCTCTGTGGCTTGGGCTGGGCTGGGCTGGAGAGCCTGCCCCCTGCAGGATGCCTTAGGATAGCCGCTGTGGCAGCAGGAATTTGGCCATGAAGTCACCCCATTGGGGACAATGGAGGGAGAAGAAAGATTTTTCCCTGCTATTGAAGAAAGCAGGCCAGGACAAGGCCCTTTTAGCCACTGGGTCTGTGTAGCCTAGAGCCTCCTCCTACCAGCTCTCTTTCCTGCTTCCTGCAAAGCCTCCAACAGGTGCCTGGCCTGACTCATCTCCCTTCCCCAGGCTGGCACCAAGTGTCATTATCAGCTGATCTCACCCCCTGCTGTCACATGGGAGTTTGGCTCATCCCAGGCACAGGCTGGGCAGCAGGCGCTGCACTTACCTGGGCACCAAGGGGAGCTGCAATAAGAGAAGATGTAGCATTTCCACCTGGCTTTGAAGCAGGGACCTTTTGCATGTTAGACAAACATGATAACCACTACATCACAGAACCACCTGTTAAGTCTTCTTCTGCTGGATTTAAACTTAGACAAATATTCTGTTACTAACTCTTGACCAAGGCTTTGGGGGAAGAGGCAGAGAAAGAGCAGGGAACAAGACACCTCTCTCCCCCTGCTACTTCTCTAGACCTTTGCTCCCCACACTGGGAAGGTTACAGGGGCTTTGTGATTCAGGAGGGGTGACCCATATCACATCCCCAGCATTTCCCTCTAAAGGGATGGACCTTTGGGGACAGGCTCAGATTCCCCAACCTCTCACCCAGCTCCTGCCACACTCCAGAGCAGAGCAGCCCCCAGGGGTAGGGCTGAGCCATGGGGCACTGGGTGAGGTGCAGGAACCAAGCAAAAGGCACCATCTCAGGAGTCTCTCTGACAGGAGCAAGTCTCAGGGCTTGTGTAGTTTGTTGCCATGGTTAGGGGTGTAGCCAGAACATAGGCCTCACTGTGAGCAGGATTTGAACCTGTACAGGGAAACCCTATGGGATTTCAAGGCCAATCTCTTAACCACTCAGCCATCGCAGTTGTGTGAGATGCTGCTCTTGTACATAAATGTGGAGAAAAATTCTGTTACTTACTCTTTGGTCAACTCAGATTGCTACAGGACAATTCTCTCTTAATTTTGTGCCCTCAGGAAGGGACCAAACTGAAGGAGGCCAGGTTCCCACCTGGGGACTCCAACCCAAACCCTGAGAGCCAGGGGTTGACAATCCAGATGGTCAATGTTTGCTGCACTTCTCCCTCCCCCCTAACCCTGCCAAACCTCAAGCTCAACTCTACAGTCCCAGCAGCTGGGGGAGATGTGCATGTTAGAGCCTCTGCCCACTGAGCTGTAGCTTTCTGTGCCCAGGGAGCCCCACCCACCAGGGCAGGTAGGAAATGAGCAATGGCCAGACTTTGGGAGTCAAAGGTGTTGTCCGGAACCATAAAGTAAAAGAGAACCCTTTAGAAGTCTCTTTATGGGGGACACCATAGCTTAGCTGGCTAGAGCACCTGCCTCACAAACTAGGAAATTTTGGGTTCAACTCCCAGTGGTGCTTTGCTGTGGCCTTTGCTCATATTTTCCTATGCCCTTCTGGGACACAGGAGAGGCCTCCTGTGGACACCCATGGAATTGATGGTTCAGGAAAAGGCTGACTGGGGAGGAGCACTGGGAAGAAGGAAACCACGAGCCTGGAGCAGGTGCAGAGGCTGCTGTAACTGGCACTGGCAAGGCAGAACTCTGAGCCCCTGGGTACCACACACTGGCCACTGAGTCCTTCTCCGTGGTCATCCCAGTGCTCTGGGTTCGAGAGACATACCTGTAACTCCCTGCTGGGAGCGTGGGCCCTGTCCTGCCTGGTCAGGGAGGGGACAAACACAGGGCAGGTTGACAGGGGCTCTGACACTCCAGCAGCGGGGCCGTCCAACTCTTCAGCCAGATTCAGACCAGGCCAGTCGGAGCCTCTCGCGCTGGCTGAGGGAGATTCTGCACTTGCTGCCTTGGGAGCCAGGGTCACATTGCAGAGCTCCCCGAGGGCTGTCCCACAGCATGGCCAGGCCAGCCCCAGCTGCTCTCCCGCACCCTCGGCAACATGGCTGCATTTTATCCTTCCCCTGCAGTAACAACTGGCCATTCTCCATCAGCCCCAGCCCCTGTGGGACCCGCTCCCTTCCCCAGGAGCAGTGTGAGCACTGGCGCAGCTCCATGCTGAGGCTGTGGGAGACAAGCCCCTGGCATCGGGAGGGAGACGAGATGTCCAGGTGTTGAGTTTTGCCCCTGGCTAGTGAGGAGTGACCCACACTTTGGGGGCAGCTGAAGGTGTCTCCTGAGAGCTGATTTTCAGAGGGGGTGTGGTCAGCTTGTCCTGTGTTTCTGGCTCCTTCCAAGGGCTCAAATCTGGCATCTAAAAGTTGAGGAATGTGCATTTGGAAGAGGGAATTTCTGTCTTTTTACTGAGGTTCCAGGGGCAGCCAAGTTAGTGTGTTACAGAAAAAACAACAAATGGTCTGGTAGCACTTTACAGACTAACAAAACATGTAGATGGTATCATGAGCTTTTGTGGGCACAGATCACTTCTTCAGATGACCGGAGTTATGAGTAGGGGATATGAAAACTCGAAATGAACAGGAAAAGGGAAGGGCGGGAGGGGGAGAGAATGATGCTCTGTCTCTCACCCCCCTTCCTTTTTTCTTTAAGTATCTGGAGAATGGGTGCTGAATCTAAGCAGCTAAAACTCAAAGTTGATAGATAGATAGATAGATTATTAAGACAGGAAAGATACCATCTAGAAAGCTGTGCCAGTGGCTTAGTGGACTGGCCAGGGATTGTGGGTTCAAGCCCCATCTGGGGTGACAATTGAGATGTTTCCTAGATAATTTGCTTTGGCTTCCTTTTTGCCATCGCAGCTCTGAGATGTTTCAACACTGGGAAAGGATCCCCTGGAATTGCCATTTTTCCCCAGACAGGACCCCCTCAGTAGCAAACACTGACACTGGTGTTAGGTGCAGACAGGAGGAGAGTGTTTGCTAAAAGCTGAGGTGTGCAAAGTGAGGTCACTTGCAGAGACACTGGCGCTGACTTCTCTGTATGAGCCTTGGCACCTGTTACCCATTGGTACCTGCCACTTCTCACCCCCCTGCCAGCACCCAGACAGAAGGCCAGTGCACACGGAGCCAGTGACCGTAGTGAGGGAGGCAGCTGCAGCACCATTCCAGGCCTGGGGCACATTGAACAACAGTTTCAAATATTTTTAAAACAAAAAATATGAAAAACTTTAGGCTACGTCTACACCTCAGGCTTCTTGCGCAAGAACTGTTTTGGGCAAGAGAGCGTCCACACTGCCATGTGCTTTTGCGCAAGAGCATCCATGGCAGTGTGAATGCTTTCTTGAGCAAGAAAGGTCTGATGGCCATTTTAGCCATAGGGGTTTCCTGCCATGCGTCACACTGCCTTCTTGTGCAAGAGCTCTTGCATAGGAGGGCTTATTACTCGTGGGGAAAAGAATAACTCTTGCGCAAGAAGCCCTCTTTTCTGATGCTTTACCATAAATTTACTTGTGCAGGAACACATGTGCAGTGTAGATGCTCTGCAAGTTTTTGCACAAGAACAGCCATTCTTGTGCAAAAAGCCTGCTGTATCGACATAGCCATGGAATATGATGACCTGACAGCAACCAGCCCTGCCCCAGCAGGTCCCACTGAGATTTAAACTCAGATTACAGGATTCCAAGGCCTGAGTGCTGCCCCTTACACCATGAGACCTACACTGGAGCTGTCATATAGGCACCTGGGACACTCAGGTTTCAGGCTGGCCTCCGCTCTCCTGGTTTCCCTCCAGCTGCTTCATCTCTCAGGACTCTCTGGCTATGTCTAAACAGCACATTTATTTTGGAATAAGCTGTTCTTGAATAGTTATTCCAAAATAGTTTATTTCAAAATAGCATGTCCACGCTGCAGGGAAACCTCAGAATTAGTCCGAGTCAGGCTTCCCTAATGTAGACGAGCTATCTTGATTTAGAGCCCCAGGAAGAATAACTCAGAATGGCCCTGGGGAGGGGCTAGCAGAAATAGCAGAAGTGGAGCATCTACACACACCTTATTTTAAAATAGTTAGTTTGGAATAGGCGTTATTTTTTGTAGAATGAGGTTTGCAGAAGTCGGAATAAGCCATCCATTATTTCAGAGTTATTTCAAAATAACGGAATTGCTGTGTAGACTCTCGCAGTGCTATTTTGGAATAATTGCCATTGTTCCAAAATAACTTTTCTGTGTGGACATAACCTCTGTCCTGCCCCAGCTCTGCTGCTTTCAGGACAAACTCCTTGTTAGAGCCAGTCACAATTTGGGGTCAGTGAGGGTCCAGCCCACTGAGATGTGTGTTCTACAAAAGCCTCTTGCTCCCTACTCAGCTCTCAACATTGGATACAGGCAGCTGCTTAAAGTTGGAGTACAGCTCAGGATAGTGTGTTTTACTATAGATCAAGTGGTCCTTGATTCAAATCCATGTTCCCCCTGGGAGAGTGTCTGTTTAATGGAGATATTTGCCTCTCCAATTCCATTGCAATCTGGGTTTCTATTGATGTGCACTCTTGAAATGGATACAAACCTTTAGGCTATGTCTACAGTGCACTGGCTTTCTGCAAGAAATATGCAAATGAGACTAAGTGTGGAATACCTCTGTGCCTCATTTACATACCTAATGAACTGCCTTTTTGCAGAAGAGGCTTTGGTGCAAGAAGGAGCTTTCTACACTACTCCTTCTTGCGCAAAAAACCTCCTCTTGCGCAAAGCCGTTCCAACGCTTATTTTCAGAAAGAACACTACTCTCCAACCAGCCTTTTCCTGAACCAGCACTTCTATGGGTGACCTGGGGAGGCCTCTCCTGCATCTCAGAAGGACATAGGAAAATGCAAGCAAATGCTACACCAAGGCACCACCAGGAGTTGAACCCAGGATTTTCCACTTAGAAGGCAGGTGCTTTAGCCAGTTAAGTCATCCCTTAAGGGAAACTGTAAAGGCAGAGACTCCTTGCCACAAAGTCAGAGAGGTGTCTGAGCTGGCCCCTGCCCTGAAGCCCGGCCCACCTGGCCATTGTCCTGGACTCTCTGTGAGGTCACCACCTCCCAACCTCCTTTAACCAATAAGATGACGGGCTGCAAAAGGCCCTGTAATGTCACTGCCACACCCACCTCTGCCCTCCCGGCTAAAGTCCTGCCCCAGGCAGCCTTTTTGCATGGCTGAGCTGCTTCCAGTGGTGAAAATAACACATTTGTGCAGGGACTGTTCTATTGGGCACCACTTCTTGGGCATAGGGAGGCTCAAGGCAGGAAGTTGAAGGGGGTGGAGGGGAAGTTGTGATTAGGACAGTACCTGTAAGAAATTAAAGTGTGGGAGGCTCAAGGCAGGGACTGGGGGGGCTCAGGGCAGGGGTGAGGATGTGGGAGAGTACAGAAGTCAGGGCACAGGATTAGGGATGTGGGGGGAGGGCTTGGGGCTGGGATTGTGTGTGTGTGTGTGTTGAGGGGATCAATGGGACTAGAATCCCAGTTCCCTCTGCTCTGGGCTCCCTGAGGCCCTTTAACACACAAGGGCTTTGTCTGCAGCACGCTGAGGAAGGAAACCCCTGAGCCAGTGACACAGACTGATCTGGATGCAGGTGCACAAGGGGGCTTTCAGTCAAGCTACATGTGAATGGATCCATCTAGCAATCACTGCCAGCGATATGTACTGGGGGGAGAGGACTTTAGCCAAGGAAGCAGTGACTCTGAGGAAGGTTTGGAAGTGAAGGGGGTTAATCAGATGAACTTGAGTTTCCAGTGCTGGGCTGTGGCCAGAATAGATGAGGTGGTATCACAGGAAGCTGACCCCAGCTATGTACAGAGGGATGGTGGGAAGAGCAGACACACTGGCCAGGCACCATTGGGGGCTGCCTCCTTCACCTCCACTGTACCTGGCAGGTGCCTTGGCCAGCTTAGCTATGGGGCTGCTGTCTGGGACTTTTCTCCCATCTGCTCCACATGTTGCCATTGCCCATCCCAAGGGAGGGGGGGAGAAAAGTCACTCTCCACAGCTGCAGGAGCTTTGGGTGCTGACACCCCTGGAAATCACAAGGGCATGTGGTGCTGACCCTCCTGCCCCAGGAATTGCAGTAAGAGCCCTGCCTTGCAGTGCCAGTCACAGCAGCCTCTGCACCTGCTCCAGGCTTGTGGATTCCTTCTTCCCACTGCACCTCTCCAATCTGCCTTTTCCTGAACCAGCAGTTCCATGGGTGGCCAGGGGAGGCCTCTTCTGTGTCCCAGGAGGAGATAGGAAAATGGGAAACAAAGGGCACAGCAAAGCACCACTGGGAGTTGAACCCAGCATCTCTTGCTTATTCAGCAGGCACTTTAGCCAGCTAAGCCATGGTGCCTTCCTTAGAAACACTCCTAAAACTGTTCTACTCTATGGTTCCAGACAACACCTTTGCATTCCAAAGTGTAGCCATTCCCCTGCCAGGGTCTCAAGGCCTGTGCAGCCCAGGAAACGTGACTGGCAGCTAGTATCCACCATTTATTTGGTCAATTGCAGTGCAGGGCTCTGAAGAGAGCAATCCAAGGCAAGCACCTTGCTCTAAGGCTGGGCCAAAGCGGGAAAAAATCCTTCTTTATAGCCAGAGTTGAACCAGTAACCAGAAGCTCACTTGCCCAGCACGTACTACAACCCTCTGCTCTGCCAGCTGAAGTATGAAAGGGGGGGGGGTCTAAAAAGTGCTGCTTTGTCCAGGTTGGCCCTTCCACACGTGTCAGGCACTTGCTCCTCCAAGTGGGTGGCATCGCAGATGAGGGGCAAAAGAACCCAGGAGCACAGGGGTTGTCGCAGGTGTTTCATATGCTGAAGGACCCGAGTCAAACCTGAGCTAGATCCATCCATGTCACAGTAAAAGGAAGATAGTTGGGTTCTTCTCATGTGTCCTCTTTGTTCCAGAGTCTATAGAAGTGCAGAGGGGCAGCTCCACAAAAAACAAATCATTTGAGTGAATCTTGGTCTAGCCTCCCACTTGTGCTGCTCACTCTCCCAGACACTTCCTACACCCAAGGCAATAGCTCCACAACCAATGTGTGTTGAGGCAATTTACCTCAGCCTAGAGCCAGCACAGGGAGTAGAACAGGTTTCTTTGCTTTTATCAGAAGCCAGGAACACACATTCTCTGAAGCCTGGTCCTGAGACTTCCTCCCTTTAGTGCCAGGGGGCAATAGGCAGAGCCTGGCAGCTGCTGGGACCAGACATGAGGGCATCAGGGGAGGCAATAAGACACACAACCTCAGCCCCCCTGCATCTCTAGCCAGGCTGTGAGTTCCAGGGCCGCAGCACATCCCAGCCTCTTGCTGATCTAGCCAGAGTTCCACGGTAATAGAGATGTAGCCGTGTTAGTTTGGTCTAGCTGAAACAAAAGACAGGACTATGCAGCACTTTAAAGAGTAACGATGGTTTATTAGGTGATGAGCTTTCGTGGGCCAGACCCACTTCCTCAGATCTGAGGAAGTGGGTCTGGCCCACGAAAGCTCATTACCTAATAAACCATCTTGTTACTCTTTAAAGTGCTGCAGAGCTCCAGGGGGCGCCAGACACCCAGCAAAAGGCACAAAAGTCTCCTCACACCATCCAGAGGACAAGGAAGCCAAAGCACATGAAGTGGGAGGGTTTTGCAGTAACCAGCCCAGCAGCTCCAAGTGAGATTTGAACTAAGATTATACAATTCAGAACCCTCAGGGCTGCCCCTTACACCATGGGACCAACAGCTAAGCCCTTTGGTGGGCACTTGTCACTCTCAGGCTGGTCTCTGCTCTCCTGGCTTCCCTCCAGCTCCCCATCCCAGCTGCTTATTTATTTTTTGTTTTTTATTTAATACCCAGCTTTAGTAGAAAGCCGTGTGACATTCATCCCTCCCCCATCATGGCATGCACAGGTTGCCGCCTCCAACCAAACTTTGAAATGACCCCCTGCTTTTCCCCCAGCAGGAACCCAAAGGGAGCAAAGAGCAGAAGTACTGGAAGCTGGTGGGGGTGCCCTCTGATTTTGATATACGGTATGTCTGCACTTGATTCCTCCTTCGAGGGAGGGATGCAAATGTAGACATCCGAAATTGCAAATGAAACGGAGATTTAAATATCTCACACCTCATCTGCATAATCGTGGACTGCCACTTTTCCGCAGTAGCGCTATTTCAGGACATCAAACTAGGTCCCCGTGGGGTTATTTGAAGAGAAAACCCTTCCCTAAGAATAATCCTTATGACTTAGAAGACAGATGTCCCTGTGGAGAAGGTAAGAGCCTCCAAGAGAGCCACTCCTATCCACTACAGCAGGAGAATTAGCTCAAGTGGTATAGTGCTTGTTCAGCATACAAACAACAGTGGGATTGATATCCACATTCTCTGCTGATGGGGGACTCCCCATCTTTGTTTTCACAGGCAGAGCCAGCCAGGGGGCTAAGGGCCTCCAGTAGCCACTTCCTTTGCCCAAAAGCCAGCCACACTGGGGCAGAAAGCTGCTGGGTCTGAAGCTCTCATTGCCTGGCAGTGACAGAAGCGATGGAGACAGGCTCCAGGGTGGCAGAGTGGCCCCACTGGGAAAGTGCCTGCTACACAGGGGAGAGGCAAATTATACATCTTATTTCTAGTTTAGGGTGCTGTGTAGACACACCCTGAGACACTGCTGAGCTGCACAAATACAAATAAATGAATAAACTCTGCAGAAGGATTTCATTCATCAGCCTTCCCACAGAGCTGAACCACCCTAGCTTTGAAGAAGGAAAGATTTGTGATATGGAAACAACTGAAAGATTTAAAAACTCTGTTTCCTAGATAACAGGGAGCAATATGGTCATAAACAGTGCTCCGTACCAAGCCCATTCAATAACAGAATCTTTAATTTCAAGCATAAAGTGTAACAACTATTTCATTTCATGTATCCATACGAATCATCATATCTTGTCTGCTATATCAAGAAGATGGACAATTTTCTTTTATGCTTCAAAGGAACAGATACGTGTAAGAAGCAAATGGCAACTGAAGCAGTTGCAGTGTTAATGTTCTTTTTATTTGATTTCATATTAAATAAATAAAGTCACATACCTTGTTAATCATCCCGTTTCAGTATTTTTTCTTCGAAAACAATCTAAAAATATCTCTAGCTCAGCTGTTTGTTAGCAATCAGTGGCACCAAGCCACTGTGGTGCACATCCACACAAGCGCACGCAACCTCACTAGTGGTGCACATTATGAAACTCACTCCGCCCATGGATGGAAAATCTCAGAGGCAGCACAGCCATCTGCCCATCTTCTTCCCCGCCATCGGCAGCTGCAGCCCCTTTCAGCCACAGGGACACCCTGGGAAAAACGGCAGGAATGGGGTGAAGTAGCGAGTGAGGTTGACGGGGGCTGGAAAAGCTCATCTTGCCTTTCAGGGCCACTGGCAACAGCTTCTCTCTTGTGTGCGGCTGTGGAGAAAAACATGCCTGAGAGAAACGTGGCAGCCTCAGAAAAGTTGTAGCAGTTGCCAAAGTAGCTCAATTGGGCATGTAGTAAACTGACGCTCTAAAGGGCCCTGATTCAATCCTGGGCTTTGGCAGAACACTTTGCCCATATGACAGGGTCTGTTTTGGCATCTCTCCATGTCTCTAAAGTAAACATCTGCAGTCAGAGTTCAAAGGCTGTACCAAGAGGCCAGCAATGACATCATAGAGACGATGGTATTTCAGGCTTAGAAACTGAGAGTATGTTTACACAGCATTCCTCTTTCAAGAGAGGAAGGCAAAGTGGGCATATCAGAGTTGCAAATAAAGTGGGGAATAAAGAATGGCTGTTCTTATGCAAAAACTTGAGGAGAATCTACACTGCATGCACATTCTTGCACAAGTAAATTTATAGCAAAATGTAGGAAAACAGGGCTTCTTGTGCAAGAGTTATTCCTCTCACCATGAGGAATAAACTCTCTTGTGCAAGAGCTCTTGCACAAGAAGGCAGTATGGATGGGCAACAGGAGTTTCTTGCACAAGAAACCCGTATGGCTAAAATGGCCATCAGAGCTTTCTTGCACACGAGAGTGTGCAAACTGCCATGAACGTTCTTGTGCAAAAGCACATGGCAGTGTGGAGGCACTCTTGCGGAAGACCTTTTGTGCAAGAACTCTTGCACAAAACAGTTCTTGCGCAAGAAACCTGCAGGGTAGATGTAGCCAGGGGCTGTCTGGGTTTGTTACCAGCACTGAGCTTTGTACAACAGTCCAGGGAACATTGTGAAAAGCCAAAACCTTCCTGCCCTGGGTATCCCTGGCCAGCCAGCAAGTGGCACAAAGGTTCCCTGAAGTGCTGACTTTGGGTGGTTTGAAGCAAACTTTAACAGCTGAGATGAAGTGGCCAGGTGGTTAAGGTGATGGACTGCTAATCCATTGTGCTCTGCACACATGGGTTTAAATCCCATCCTCAAGGGCTATGTCTAGAGTAGCATGATTTTGCGCAAATACTTTTAACGGAAAAGTTTTTCCGTTAAAAGTATTTGTGCAAAAGCGCGTCTAGGTTGGCACGGATGCTTTTGCGCAAAAGTGCTTTTTGTGGAAAAGCGTCCGTGCCAATCTAGACGCGGTTTTGCGCAAGAAAGCCCCGATCGCCATTTTCGCAATCGGGGCTTTTTTGCGCAAAACAAATCTGAGCTGTCTACACTGGCCGAACGGGAGCGTCAAAGTATTTGCGCAAGAAGCACTGATTTCTTACATTAGAACGTCAGTGCTCTTGCGCAAATTCAAGCGGCCAGTGTAGACAGCTGGTAAGTTTTTGCGCAAAAGCAACTGCTTTTGTACAGAATCTTGCCAGTCTAGATGCAGCCATTGGGTGTTTGCATCCCTTTCTCTTGCTTCTCCCAGAAGTTCAGTGCCAACCCCCTCTTGTAACCCTGCCTGCCCAAGCCCCCTCCCACTGAGGCCTGGGGAAAGGGGAAATCTCCACAGAGACACTCCCAGAAGTGACCCTCAATCCCTTCTGCCCTCAAGAAGAAACCTCACAAAGGAGATTCCAGGCAGCCAGACTATGGGGGTCTCTGAGATAGCCCCACCCCTGAAACCTATACCACCTGGCTGTTGCCATGGACCCTCTGTGAGGTCACTGCCTCCCAACCCATAAGCTGAGGTGATGCAAAAGGCCCTTGTGATGTAGCTGTTGCCTGGCAGGTTCATGTCCTGTTCCTGGGCAGCCACTTGGCATTTGTGAGCTGCTCCAACTGTACCCTCCCCCCCCCCGTCACTCAGGGCTGGTTCTGGGGCTCACACAGGGCACATCAGAGGCTGCTCAGGGTCCCACATCCCCCCCCAAGGTCACTTTTTAAATCAGGGCAAGCCAGGATCTATCCCATCCCTTCCCCAAGACCCCACCCCTTTGCTGTGCCCCTGCCCTCTCCAAACCCCTCCATGGACTGTCCATTGCTAATGGACACTCACCACTAATTACATAATTACACCCCAGCCATTTTGCTAGGGCTACAACTGGGGAGAACAGTTTAATTAAAATTATTAAACAGATTTATTGTTTGAACTGTCTCATGTTAATTGATCAAACTTCATTTTAAATAAAGGAAAACATTACAGCCAGCAGAAAAGGTTTCAATGTTGCTTTATTTATGGCAGGGGTGGGGAACCTTTTTTGGGTCAGGGGCCACAAAAGTGAGAAACAAAAAAACTCTTCCAAAGGCCCCCAGCCCTCACTGATGTGGCCCCCAACTAAAACACCTCACACCTCTGGCGTTCCAGCCCCCATGGCGTGAGGGGAAGGGACACGGAGGACTGAGGTTCAGATTTACCTTTCTGGGTCTGCAGCAGTACCTGGCGCATGAGCAGTGACAGTGGCGGGGGAGGGCGCAAGGAAAACCCAGCTGGGGTGGTGCAGAATCAGACCGCGCATGCTCAGACCGGGAGCTGCCTGGCCACACCCCAGCCCCGCGGGGTTGGGATCCCGGACCCGAGCCAGGCTCCCATCGTTCCCCTCCCCTCGCCCTCCGGGCGCGTGCCCCACATGCATCTGGGACCCGCCCCCCCGCTCACTGAGCAGCTGCTGCCGCACCCGGATCCTGAGCACAGAGTGGGGGCAGCAGCCTAAGGACTGAGAACAGCTGGTGGGGCCGCTGCAGCCGGGTGCGTGTGGGGCGGGAGCTGCTCGGGGCCGAACTGACCGCGGGGGTTCGCGCGGGACAGGGGATGGAAGTGACGGGGGAGCACACGAGGTGGGGACCCATCCGCGGTGTTTGCAAACCGGCCCGGGGGGGACATCTCAGGGCCCTTCCCAAGGCTGGGCTCTGACGGGCAGCACATGCCCAGGCACTGTCTGGGGCGGCGCTTCTGTGCCAGGAGCGGGGCGGGACGCCGGAAAACGTTTTAGCTGCAGCCCTTGCAAACCCGCCGTGGCCCGGCCTGGCTCTAGGGCCCGGAGAATCCCTGTTCGGCGTCTGCTCCAAGCGGCCTGGCTCACGTTGCGGGGGGGGGGGGGCGGGATAGACAGCCCACCGCCCACTCCCCTGTGTTGTTACACGCACTGCAAATAACCCCGCCCCACCACTGCAACACATTGGTTTAAAGAACTTAATCATTTGCTGGGTGGGAAATGACATTTTTGGGTGTAAAAAGTAGAAAAATAAGAAAGTGCTGTGAAACTTAAAACAAAAATTAAGTTTTCTCTAAATTTCAGTTGTGTTGATGTACCCCGCAGACTTCTCTCAAGTAACCCTGAGGGTACTGGTACCACTGGTTGAGAACCACTGGTCTGGTGGATATGGCTCAGTGAGAACCAATCAGTGGGGGTGGGAGCCTGGGAGGGAAGTGGGTGCTTAAGGGAGCTCATGCTTGGGTAGCCGGTTGGGGGGCTGAGGCAGAGGAGGGGGGAAGGGTGCAAGAGGGGGTGTAGGAGATGGATTGTGACCTGTAGGGATATAATAGTGCAATCGATTAATCAATAAGCAAAAGCTTATTGGTTATTGCTATAGACTACAGACATTCTTTCTCTCTGTCCCCCTCCACCACTTTGCCAGTCAATTTTTTAACAGGCTGGGCAGCAGCAGGGTTCCCTCTAAGATTTTTTCATGCCTGGGCAGGTTGAATTTAGTTTTTGGTGGGTTGAAATTTCTTATGTGGAATGCCAATATTGAGGTAGTGTGTGGATGTGCATTTGCCAATACAAACAAAAACCACAGATCTGAATCTATTTGAACAGCCTGTAGGTATGGAAGAAAATATATTAAAGCAAGGGATAATTAACAATGTGCAATGCTTATGATTTTTTTAAATATGAAATCAAATAAAAAGAAAATTAACTGTCCTTGGCTGAAGAAGTGGGTTATGTCCAAGAAAGCTCATGGTACTATTTGTATATTTTTGTTAGTCTCAGGTTCTACAGACAATTTTTGTTTTTTAAGTTTAGTTACAGACTAACACAGGTACTGCTCTGAGACCTTACAGTGCACATATCATCATCCTTTCTAATGGATGCATGTTTCAGAGATCTTGCAAATAAGGTTTCATCCTATAAAACAGCATCACACCTTGCACTTTCTACTTCTGCCTCCTAAGAGCCAGAACTCTGCCAGATAGCAAATATCTGGTCTTAATGCAATATAGTTTATCATGTATTTTAATTAGTAACACAGGACTTT
This sequence comes from Pelochelys cantorii, assembly GCA_032595735.1. NCBI lineage: Eukaryota > Metazoa > Chordata > Testudines > Trionychidae > Pelochelys > Pelochelys cantorii. The sequence continues at coordinate 7,818,903 of CM064345.1, forward strand.
AAAAAATCATTACGATCAGAGTTTTAGATATGTGCAACATTCCAAAAAATTATGTTAAAATAATCTTTCTTACATTAAACCATTAACATGGGAGGACAGTAATTTTGATGGGGTTCGTCCCAAGAATTTGGTAAGTGGTCAAGGGTTACGCTCTTCCATGCTATTAATGGAGGATCTGTAGGGGTCTGAGAGAGAAGTTGGGTGCAGAAGGGAGCTTGGGTAAAATAGTCCACTGTTTCTCAACCTTTTTTCTATAAAGTACCTATTTTTTTAAAAAAAGTACCCCAATACCTACAGTTTTCAGACACATTTTTTTCCCTACCATTGCACCACATTTGTTTAAACAGCTTCATCATAGCTGGGCATGTGACGAAATTTTTAGGTGTAAAAGGTACAAAAATAATAGAGCACTGTAAAACCTCCTCAATTGCCCCTGTCACCCTGACAGGCTGAAGAATCACGTCCACACTTTGTTCCAGATCATCCCATCTTGTTGGAGGCAGGGCAGGGAAATGGCTGTGGTGAAGCCGGCTCAGGTAAGGAGTTGTATGGGAGCTATGTGTGAAGGGGGCTTAGCAGAGGGGGAGGGCAGAAAATACACAGGGCAGGGTGGGATAAACCTGCTGGTACATGCTCAGCCTAGGGCCTGATGGTCTAAACAGGCCCATTGGGAGGGGGGTGAACATTCTCCCATTTCTGAAAGAGGAAACTCCCCACGGACAGGTCTGGGAAACTGACCAGAGTCTCCATTGGTCCATCAGTGGCTACTCGTTGTCGTACTTCAGTAACTTCAGTGGTCTATACTGTCAGCGTCATCTGGTCAGGGTTCTTGGGGTTGTCCCAGAACGCTCCTGACAGGTCCTGAACTCCGTCGGTGATGATAAACTTTCGGCTGCATGCGTAACAATCGGTGTTCCCTTTATCTAGAGTGTTAGACCCTGTGCACTTGGGTCAACACAGGATATCTCTGAGAGCCCCCGGAAATGACAGATGCAGGCAGGTTTGAAATCAATCGAGCAGGTTTATTGTCAAGTGCAAAGCTCTAATAGTTGGTAGCAGAGATCTGACAATGCTACGCCACTGCACGTTATAGCCCACACTTACAAGGTACCAACACCTAGCAGGCCTATTGCCATATAACAGACATTAACAGCAGTTAGTCAGAGTTAAACCACTGTGCATTCTGTACATTTTGGCAATGACACCTGCCGTTCAGGCCCCTAGTGCACCCCCCTCCCCCAAGGTCGGCTAGAGAGCACCCTTTGCGGTGTCCTTTTATAGACAGGTACAAACAACTTACATCACTTCTTTACGTACCAGGCTACCACCCTCTGTTGCCTAGTTACCACCCCTTACCTAACGGAAAGGGGGCTTACTGTTCTTCATGTTGTCAGTTCCGACCTGGTCCTGAACCTAGGTCGGTATGTGCATAGCTCCCAGGGCGTCCTTGTATCGGCACATTCCTTACTGAGATGTTCTGCTAATCCCTTTTAGTGTACAGTCTGTACCTGGTGCCTCCTTACGTCCTAATTGATCTGCTCACACAGTCATCACTTGGGCCTCTTGCTTGACTAATATACTGCTGAACCAAAGTCTTGCTCACTATGTTACAGGCCTCTGTTTAGGCCTGCTGACTCCATATTACTGACCCACAACTTATTACACTAGCCAGGATGGGCAGGGAGGGTGTCCTGAGCCTCTGTTTGCCAGAAGCTGGGAATGGGCGACAGGGGTCAACACTTGATGATTCCCTGTTCTGTTCATTCCCTCTGGGGCACCTGTATTGGCTGCTGTGGGCAGACACGACACTGGGCTGGAAGGGCCTTTGGTCGGACCCAGCCTGGCCGTACCTGTTGCTGTTTCTCACACTGGAGACAGAGCTCACTAGCCAGAGGCTGCCATGAGCTAGAAAGGTGCTGGGATTCCTGTCCCTGTGGCCTGTGCAGAGCTCTGCTCCCACCTCAGCCTGTGGCAGGCGGGTGAGTGACTGAGAAGACTGTGCTGGGAGGCACAAAGAGCTCTCCCCTCTCTCTCCCCTGGAGCCTCCTGGCCTCTCTGGGCAGGGTTGAGGTGAAATTCTACTCCTCTGGCTTCCTCTATTGTGACTAATGGGGCTGTGGCTGGGGCAGCAGACAGTGGGGGCCCTGTTGTTTCAGATGCCGGTGAGCTTTGAGGAGGTGGCTGTGTATTTCACTGCGGGGCAGGGGGCACTGCTGGGCCCCACTCAGAGAGCCCTCTACAGGGACGTCATGCAGAACTACAAGATGGTGACTGCGTTGGGTAAGGATTCCTGTTCCCACAGCTAGCAAAGCCCTGTGGCCGGTGTTTCTGCATCGGGTCAGTTCAGTTAGAGTGGAGTAAGCCCTACAGTCCCCATGTGAAAGACACTTGAATCACCATGCTTCCTTCTGAGGAACAGGAGAGTCAGACACCTAGGGGACATGCTAATTCATCCCCATCTCCCCAGCTTTCAGGCTGCAGAAGCATGGTACCATCCTGCCTACATTATTTCTCTTTCACACACCATTCACTTGCCTTCTTGAGACTGGCTCCATCTGAAGGGAAGGAGCTAGGCAGGAGTTTAACCTTGGGTGTGTGTGTGTGTGTGTGTGTGTGTGTGTGTGTCAGCAAGTCCCCTGGAGCCCTCGGGTCATTACAACTCATAGTGAGGCATGACAACACCCTCTGTCACCAAGGGATGGGGAGTCACCAGGCCCTGCACCCCCATATGCAGCTGGATGTGACTCTCAGCTAGCAGGTAGAATAGAAGGTTTATTAGTTCACAGGGGTACAGCGTTGAACAGACTTCTTAGCACAGGAACCAGGAACAGTCAGTACAAGCCATCTTGGGGAGAAGGGAGCTCAGATCTCCGGCTCCAAGCCAGCGATGCAGCTCATCCCTGGCTGCAGTTAGCCCCATGTGAAACTTTGTCCAGCTTCCCAGGCAAAAGGTGTCATCTAGTCATACACCCCTCCCAGGCTCAGATTACCATGAGCCTCAGTCATTGTAAATGTGCTGGCCTGGGCATCCTCCCTCAGTGAGTCACCCCCAAATGCACCTCCACATTGAGATAGTGGTGTAGTGTTCATGGAAACTGAGGTGCACACAGAGCGTTACTACAGGACAGACATAGGAGGGATCCTGGAAAAGCTATTCCGCATCTAAGGAATGCGTCTGCTTTTTCAGAAAACATTCTGGAAGAACAGACACATTCTTTCACCATCCCTTTAAACCTTGTTTGAAGAGGAAGAAAGGATGTCTCAAAAGAGAAAATTTTACTGCAAGATGGTGTGGTGTAGACGGGCCAAATTTTGGAAAAGCCTCTAAAAAAAAAAAGAGCAGAAAGAAAGCAAAATTTGCATATCTTTTTCCAACGTTTCTTTGCAGTATAGACATAGCCTTAGGGTGGGCAGGGTGAAGGGCAGAGGCTACAGCAGAGTTACTGAGCATGCTCAGTGCCCCTGACTTCTCCCTAAGTAGCACAGCTGTACAGGGAGCAGCTTTCTACATGCCACAGGTCTCATTGCTCCCCAGGAGCCTTGCGGGATATGTAAGTTTCCCCTCCCTTCCCCAGGAGCAGTTCCACGAGGAGTAACGGTAGTTCGAATTAGAGATCCTAATTCGAACTACCTACTCCGTGCTGCGTGTAGCCGCGGGCACGGAGTTCGGACTAGGGGACATTTAAAAATGGCGGCGCCTGGGAACATGCAAATGAAGCCCGGGATATTTAAATCCCGGGCTTCATTTGCAAGTTCGAATGCCTACATTAGCCTCCCTAGTTCGAACTAGGGGGCTAGTGTAGACATACCCCAGGCTATTTCAGGCTAGAAAAGAGGCACAAATGTTTGGTAGGGACGACGATGAGCCAGAGAAACCAACGGCCACAGGAAGTGGTGGATTCTCCATCTCTTGATGTCTTCAACTCAACACTGGCAACTTTCTAGAAAACATGCTGTGGGGAAACAGAGCTTGGTGCCTGGGTATCTGGGCTAAGAGTATTGGCTTGTGTCACAGAGAGGGTCAGGCTGCATGGTTAATGTTCCACTTGGATACTGGGGATCTGCGAATTTTAGGGTCTCCTCCTACAAACACTCACCACATGTGCTTACTAATAAACATTTGACTGGCATTAACTTCACTTCTTCTCTCTTGTGTGGAGGGTTTATAAAGTCTCTGTTGGTTTAGTCCTTATGACAGGGCCTGAGTCTGTGCTACAAATATATAGAGGAGAACTAGATACTTTAGCTGCAGGAACCTAAATTTAGACACCTACATCCATGCTCATCCAGCATACTTAGTGACTTGTTTCTCAAAAACACTGGATGCTCATAACTGAATCCCATTGTTACAGGTGCAGTAATGTTGAAACTCAAGCCATGTATTGAGAGAAATGCATGTGGCTTTGGGATCTAACTTGTATGTGGTGTTTATGGAAGACTCAGTATTTGCCCACAGTGGCAGAGTCTAGCATGTGTGTCACCAGGGACAGAGTCGGGGCAGAGTGGGGGTGTGCAAAGGGTTAAAACCCCTTCTGAAATACCTCCAATTCTCCTTCTCCCCCAACAGGCTGCAGAACTCCCATGTCTGTTTCCAGCTCAGCCCCTGGCCTGCAGAGTCAGGGACAGGAAATGGCGGTGGTGGAGCCAGTGAGCTTCGAGGAGGTAGCTGTGTATTTCTCTGAGGAGGACTGGGCTCTCCTGGACCTGGACCAGAGAGCCCTCTACAGGGATGTGATGCAGGAGAATTATGAGGCTGTGAGCTGGCTGGGCAAGGATTCCTGTTCCCTTGGGCATCAGAAGCTGGGTGGGCTCTGGAGCAGCCAGGTTGGGTTTGGTTCAGGGGCCCTCGTTCCCCGCATCTCCAATGTCAGGAATATCTGCCCCAATAATCCTGTGTGAGAGACTGTCCCCTGCATGCCCCCTTCCAGGGGAATCGGGTTCAGGGACATAACAATGGTACTTCTCTTCCCAGAGCCAAGGTCTCCATGTGGTTCCCCACCATCTTGCCCATGTTGTGCCTTGGCCAGATGTCTCAGTGGAAGTGCCCATGCAGTAACAGCCAGTACCAGAGCTGTGGGGTTGAGTGCAGTTGCTGTTAATGCCTGCAGGATCCCCTTGTGCTATTCCACTGAGTCCCTAGAAGAAAGGTATGGATTCAGAGTCCTTTCTTGCCGCTGGTAGATTTTGTGTAGCCCAGAGGTGCACGCCTGACTGGTCACAAGAAGGCTGGGAAAACACACAAAGGCTGCTGCTGCTGCCAGAGTGGAACCAAGGCTGCAGAGGGGGAGCAGAGGTGCAGGAACACCCACAAGCACCAGAGAAGCAGCACAGACTGGCTGGCTGTAGGAACAGCCTGGCACTTCCCTGGACGGCTGCAGGAGTGGCAGCTGTTGTGGGCAGCTGGCAGAGCCCACCCAGGGCAGGCAGGCAGTCAGGATCAGGAGTGTGGAGCATAGGCAGGACCTGAAGCAACCAGCCAAGGGTTCATTTTGCTGCTCAGACAATTTCCCCTGCCTTCTGGTACAAGTAGAGCATCTGACCCCATTTGAGCCGAGTCCCCCAGGAAGGAGTTTTGTGGACAAAGCCCTTAGGGAGGCTAGAGCTCTGCTGGGTCCTTTCTCTCCAAGTCTTAGTGACCTCCCATGTGGAAGCTGAAATCTGAGCCCTGCCTGGGGGACTCGATTTCAGCCCTGAAAGCCCTCACAAGAGCTCCCCTTCTGAGCAGTGTGTTCCTTCCCTTCCCTGGTCTGGTTTGGGGGTGATGGAAGGGGACATGAGGGAGACTGACTTGTACCATAGAGAGTGCAGCAGAGCACTCAGCTGCTCTGGGGAATCAGCTGGGTCATTCCCAAGGCGGGGTGGATGCACATTTACTGCAGGTGAGTGTGTCCCGGGATCTTGTACCAGCCAGAGCCCAGTATCTGCAACTTAGAGAAGGAGCCTCTCTGGGTGGGCGACTCAGATCCTGGCTCTGGAAGCAGTAATGGCACAGACCTTAATGAACAAGATCAGCACTTGGTTAATTGCACCCCCGAGCAGGATTTCCAGTCTCCAAACTTCATGTGCATTCCCAGCTGGAGCGAGGGGAGGAGCTTTGGATCCCAGCTCTCCAGGGCAATGAGAAAGGGGCAGTCATTAGCAACACCCACACAGATGAGCAATCAGCTAAGCTGACTCCGAAACTAATTTCTCTGTCCTGATAGCAGGTTCCACTTGTGCATTTTCATCAAGTCTCACTGACCCTTCAGCCTGCCTTCGACTCCAGTCAGAGGGTGCTGGGTTAAGGAAGAGATACAGGGAAGGAGGTTGAACTCAGCTCATGATTATTCAGTCTTTCCAGCCATTCTTTGGGCGCCTTCTGCCTTTTCTGTTTCTTTTTTAGAGTTTCCTTTCAGCTCAGCACAGGGACTGATCTGTGTCTGGATTCTGTCTCTGGCCCAGCAGGTGATGGGAGGCTGAGAGAGAACCATGAGAAGAATCTTCAGCAGGAAGGACCTGAACGAATCGTTCCATGTGGGATGTCATTTGGAAGATCTGAAGGGCATTTTTCTCAGAGTCCTGAGCTGGGAGAGACCTGGGAGAGACAGCGTAGCCCACAAAGGTGGCAGGGAAACAATCCAGGAGAGGGACAGGGTAAATCCAGTCACAGAAGCAGAGGGTTGAAAACAAACACAGAAACTGTTCAACAGCAAATCCTCCATCAGCAGTGTTCCAGCACTTCAAGTGACTGTGCTACTCTTATTAAACATGGAAGAGCCCGCACAGCAGAGAAAACGTTCAAATGGTCTGATTGTGGGAAAAGCTTCAGTCTGCACTCAAATCTTCTTAGACATAAGAGAATCCACACGAGGGAGAACTCCTTCAGCTGCTCAGACGGTGGGGAAAGCTTTAATCAGAGTTCAAACCTTGTTAAACATGGGAAGACCCATGCAGGAAAGAAACCTTTCAACTGCTCTGACTGTGAGAAAAGTTTCACTCGGAGGTCACACCTTGTTATCCATAGGAGAACCCACACAGGGGAGAAGCCTTTCAAGTGCTCTGACTGTGAGAAAAGCTTCAGTTGCAGGTCACACCTTGTTATCCATAGGAGAACCCACACGGGGGAAAACCCTTCAGCTGCGCTGACTGTGGGAAAAGCTTCATTTGGAGGTCACGTCTTGATATACATTGGAGAATCCACACAGGGGAGAAACCCTTTAGCTGCTCTGACTGTGGGAAAAGCTTCAGTGAGAGTTCAATTCTTGTTGCACATAGGAGAACCCACACTGGAGAGAAACCCTATACTAGAGGTGGGCAAAAGCCTCTCAATGGGCAGAATCCAGCTCCCACCTAGGAGTTTGATCCTGCCCTCAAGGCAGTGTCAGTCCCCTCCCCCAATAGGCATGTGCTGAGGGAGAAGGAGCTCAGCCCCTGCCTCTCTTCCCACTGTGCAGCCACTAGAGAGGATGCAGCGCTGGGGCTGAGGCTCTGCCACAAAGGACTGGGGCTGGCCCCGGAAGCTGGAGGCACCACTGTCATTGCACTTCTGGCCTCCAAGGCTGGCTCATGGCCACAGCCATAGAATCTCCTGCCTCCAGGGCCACGTGGCCATGGCAGGGTGTTAGGCAATGCCCAGGTGCCAGCTAATGGTCGGGTGAGGCAAGGTGTATGCCGCCCAGTAACAACACTAGGCAGCCAGGACAGGCAGGGGTTCTTTTGTTTGTGTTCGGTTCGGGTACAGCAGCACGGGTTCAAGTCAGAAACTTGACACGCACTTACTTATTTGTAGGAGAAAGAAAGAGAAAGAAAGGAAAGAAACTTGGTTCAATATATATATAGTGAATGAGGGCACAAACTTATTTTTACTATAATTTAGGCAGCGGTCCGAAAAGCAAACAGGGCGGCAATTTGATTGACAGGACAATGATTTCTCGGGGCTTTAAAAATGGCCACCCAATTCGTGAATGAAGCAAAATGGCTGCTGCACCTTTGATTGACAGGCTAATGATTTTTCTGCGGTCTGATTGGATAATTGCTGACCGCAGGTCTCCAATGAAACAAAATGGCCACTCGCAGTGCTTCAATTAAGGAGAAAGTTTTCTTAAGTATGATTGACAGCCTAACAAGATACCGGAGTTTACATAGAAGGGAACGGCCGTTCAAGGTTTCGAATAAAAGTTAAGTGTTTATTGCAATTTACAGGTAGATACAAAGACTCCCTGCGGTTTGATTGACAAGTTAATTGGGTTTTCACAGTTTATAGCTAAAATCACATAACCAAAGGCAGTTTACAGTAGAAATGAAACAGTTTGACTTAAGAAACTATAATAGAGTAACTAAACTTATAACATAGTAACAATTAAAGTGTACACATAAAGAAACACATTGCAGGTATAATTCTCACCCCTGCGTTCCAGACTTGGCGTGGCCAGCGTCTTTCTCTCAATCCCTCGGGAAGAAGTAGGGCGAGGTTGGGCGTCCCACAGACCTCGGGAGTCAAATCAATACCTGCCAGCAGGTGTAGATGATTGGAGCTCAAATGGGGTGGGCTACTAAACCCCTCTTTATACCCCTTGGGTCACGTAGGCTTCTTCCTGGTCTCAAGTGGCCAATTAGGAAAAATGGCTTTGAACGCCAAGTTTCCCACGAAAGGTGCAAAGCATAATTCACACCTGGGAAAATGCAGACAATGGGCACTTCTAGTATGTGATGGGTGAAGATTCCTCTCCTGGGACAGTGCAGGCGTGTCAATTACTGGTACTAGCCATCAGGGCGACGGGAGGCCCCCGGTTGTCAGCTAGCCCATTTACTGTCTAGTTTCTGTTTATGGTAGAGTCAGGGACAGGCAGCACACCTGCGTTCCCAGGGCATCAAAGGCTGACTGCCTTTCTCTTGCTTTCTGGGGTGGGGGGGGGGGAGAACAAGATGGGGTTCATGTCTGGCTACACAGGGTTGTCTCTGGGGCTGGTCCTGGTCCACATGGCTGTGGCAGTGGCACCTCCTGCCCCAGGCCATGGAGCTGCAGTCACGATGCCTCTGGAGCTGACCTGCAGCTCCAGCCTCTGGGGCAAGTCCTGGACTGTGTAGCTGCCACTGCATCAGAGCCTTTCTCCGGGGGTGCCAGGATAGTGTGGCTGGAGATATTGCTGCACTGGGACACAAAGTTCCCCCTCATCTCCAGACTCCCCCAACCCCAATTCCCTCACTTCCCTCCCTCTGAACACCCAGCACACTCAGTGTGCTCTGACACCCTCCCTTGTTCTTTCACCCTCTCTCCTACCAACACACTGCACCCTCCCTTGTTCCTGCTCCTTCCACCTAGCCAGACACCCTACTCTCAGCCTGCTTCTGCACCCCAGCTCCCTCCTAGATCCTGCACCCCATCCCTATCCTACTTTCTGGCAGCCCTGCCTCATACACTGTATCGCTCATTTTTGTCCCTACCTTAGAGCCTAAGGAGGTCCATAACATCCACTAATTCCAGAACCCCCGAAAAGTAAATTTGGTGTATGGGAAGCCATGAACCTTGGTCCCATCCCCTTCCCTTCTACGCACCCTGTGAGGCTGAGGCACCAGAGGAGTGAGGTGTCTCGGTTGGCACCACATCAGTGAGCATTGAAGGGTTTGGGGGGAGTTTTTTTTGCTTCTCATTTGTGTGGTCCCCAACTCATTTTTCTGTGGGTCAGTGACCCCCGACTCAAAAATGGTTCTCCACTCTCCTGCCTGCCCCAAATGCAGGGAAGGCTGGGGAGCTGTGAGGAGCCATGTGAGAATGTCACTAGCAGCAGTTAGTAATAGGAGGTGTCCTATTACCAGGAGTCAGTACAGATACTGGGTGTGTGTGTGTGCAATGGATCCATGTTCTTCCCCCCCCCCTTCCATTATGCTGCATCCCATGTGAATCCCTTAACCAGCACACATAGGGCCAGAAGCAGGCCATTCCTCCTGTGGCCACTAGATGGTGCCACAGCCTCCCAATTCTCCTGATTATCTGGACCAGTGTTTCTCAACCTTTTTTTTTTAAGTACTCCTTTTTTAAAAAAAAATTCTAAGTACCTCCAGTACCTGCAGTTTTCAGACACTCACACACAATTTTTTACTATTGCTACAGGGTTGTTTAAACAACTTAAACATAGCCAGGTGGGTGATGAAATTTTTGGGTGTAAAAATGACAAAAATAATAAAGTGCTGTGAAACTTAAAAATTCCATTTTCTCCAAATTTCAGTTGTGTTGATGTACCTCCTAGACTTTTCTCGAGTACTCCTAAAGGGTACTTGTACCACTAGTTGAGAAACACTGGTCTACCCTGCTACTGCGGCCCTCAAGTGTTAACTCCTGCCCCCCCCCCATGCCCCTCCAAAAGGTCTCTTGCCAAGGACTCAGAGCAGAAGTGAGAATCCTACATCCTGGTGCCTCCTGCTGGGGAGAGGCCAGAGCCTCCTAAGAGTCTCATCTGAAATCAGGGGAAAGTCTCCTTTTGTGTGGAGTGGGCTTTGAAATAGCTGCTGTGTGAGGCTCACCCGTCTGGACTGATTGGACAAGCAACTCCTGTCCATCTGCTTGCCCTGCCATAATCTCCCTCTTGTTGCTTATCTGCTGCTGTGTCAATTGGATGGCAACTCAGAAAGAAAAAGCCACTTTGTAATGTTGAGGAAGAGAGTAGGGTTGGGAGAATCCTGAGCCCTGGGGTCTCCTGCTTGATTATTTAAAGTTATATTGTGCCAGTGAGGCTTTAGACCACATGCAGAGTTTCTAGGCTTGGCCCTTTTGCCCTGGAAGTGAAAACAATTTTTTACCCCACACCCAAGACTGCGCTGAGGGCTCCCTGGTACAAAGATACAGTCTGTGCTCGGAAGAGTATGAGTTGTACCGTCCAAGGCCTTGATCCTGCAGATTCTTACACTTGAGCTGTGAGTGGGCCGGCAGAGGGGAGCTTGTCCCTTAGGGGCAGTATTTCCCATTGGTCATCCCTCCCTTGGCAGAGAGGGTCCTGGCCGATGACTGGATCTGAGACCGTTTGAGTGCAGGTGATTTATGACCAAGCCACCTCTGCTGGCCTCTGGAAGATCTCAGGAGGTCGTACCTCTGGAAGTGTTACAACTTGACTGACTCATCCCCTCCTGGGGGACTGTGCTTACTCCCCTGCCATGGAGTTACTGGCAGTCCCTGGTCCATAGTGCTACGTAAGCAGTGAACAGTGGGGGCTCACAAAGATATTGCAGGCAATTGTCCTCCCTGTCACTGGGGGAGTGGGGAATTTTAGCCCCTGGGTGAAGTGGTTATAAAAGGCAGGTGTCATTCTCCACCCCACTAAACATTTGGGCTATGTCTACACTGCAGGCTTCTTGTGCAAGAACTTTTTGTGCAAGAGCGTGTTCATAATGCTGAAAGTGCATTGCAAAAGTGGTGCACTCTTCCGCAAGAGAGTGTCCACACTGATGGGATGCTCTTGTGTAAATACCTCCCCCCCGCCCCCGAACCACTTTGGACAGGGCTAAAGGTCACCAATGCCTTCTGGGGGCAGGTGCTGGAGCCCCACTGAGACACATGCTTAAAGGGATCTCCCTGGACAGCCGTTTTTCTGCTGCTGCGTGCTTTGGAACCTTTCATAGGGACTGAAAGCTGTAGAAGTGCTTCTTGTAGTTACCGTGACCCTCTTTAGACACCACAGTTTTGCCCTGGTGCCTTTGGGTACTTTTACCTTCTTGCTGTTGTGCCATGGAGCCAGAGGCCTGTGCCTGCTGTAGCCCCAGATGGCCATGTTGGAGTTTCTGTAGCTACTGCTCCATGCTGCCGTGCTACTCCTGCAGGAGCTTGACATCGAGCTCAATGTGGCGTCCCTCTCTCTGGATGCGGCAGCTTCCCTGTGGCATCCGTACCACACCATAGAGAGGCGATGCTGGAGACTTGACACCAGTTCCAACTGGTGGGACCGGCTGGTCCTGGAGCAATGGGATGACCAGCAGTGGCTCCAGAACTTTATGATGCAGAAGCAGATGTTCCTGAAGTTGTGTGCCTGGCTCGTCCCTGCACTCCAGAGAGGCAACACCCAGCTGCAGCCTGACATGCCCGTCAACAAGAGGGTCGCTATCACCCTGTGGAAGCTGGCCACCCTGCACAGCTATGGCTCTGTGGCAAACCAGTTTGGGGTGGGCAAGTCCACAGTTGATGCCATCATCATGCACGTAAGGCTCTCTGGGGGGCTGCAGTCCTTGCCCAGGGGAACGGAAGAGTCCAGGCGGGGGGGCAGTGGAGGTGGGGGAAGTCCCGTCACCTAGGTGGTTGTGCCATCCCTCCCTCACATAGTCCTGCTGGTGGGGGGGACCTCCAGGGGGAGGGGGCTCTGGCATGTTTGGGGGGAGAGGGCATCACGGGGGCAGGCACCTTCAAGGGTTCATGCACCCACCCTGCCTTATTCTGTGTGTTCCCTGAGTGCCCTTCTGCAGGTTGTCAGAGCCATCAATGACATTCTCAAGAAGGTTGTCCGCCTGCATGACATCAATGCAACTGTGACTGGCTTCGCTGCCCTGATGTTCCCCAACTGTGGGGGAGCCGTGGATGGGACCCACATCCCCATACGGGCACTGGAGCATTGAGTGGCCCACTTCATAAATTGGAAGGGGTACATTTCAGTGGTGCTCCAGGCCCTTGTAGACCACCGTGCCCTGGAGACATTTATGTGGGGTGGTTGGGAAGGGCACATGATGCCCGCATCCTGAGAAACTCCAGCCTGTTTTGCAGGTTGGTAGCAGGCACTTTCTTCCCCCAGTGGAAATTTGACTGGGGACATCTGCATGCCACTGTGCATCATGAGGGATACGACCGTACACTGGACGCATAGACCCCAGCTGGGACCGATTCAACCTGAAGCTGAACTGTGTCTGCAACCAGGTTGAGTGCACCTTCGGCCAGCGAGATGCTGGTGCCTGCTTACCCATCTCAACATGGGTGAGCAGAACATCCTGGAGGTGGTCGCAGCATGTTGTGTGCTGCACAACATTGTTGAGAGGACGGGAGGACGGGGGAGGCCTTCCTCCTGATGTGGATGGCAGGTGAGGGCTGGGAGTTTGAGCAGTCCCGAACAGTTGCCATCCGGCAGGCAAATCCGAGAGGTCCTCAGGGAGATGTTCTCCCAGGTGCCACAGTAGATCGCACCATGGCCTCTCACCAAGGAGCCTCTGTCTTGCATCCGCATCCCCCTCCCATCCCTAATCCTTCCCTCCACCCCTTCCCTCACCTCCCAATAAAGACAACTCTTTGTTAACTGAAAACTAAAACTGTACTGAGTACATTGGGACGAAGGGTGGGCAGCGGGAGGGGGCTCCGAACTGGGAGGGGGAGGAGGAAGGGGCTCTGAACTGGGAGGGGGAGTTAGTGCTGGGAGGGGGGGCTCCTCCTTCCCCCTGCCCCCCACTCACTGACCCTGACATAAGCCAGATGCAGCTCCTTGATTTTGGTCTGGATTGGTTCCAGAGTCCAGGCAGGGTGGCCCTGCTTAGGCCATGCGGCCAAAGATGTCAGCATTCCCGCACCAGGACCAGGGGTCTTGAAGGGCATCCTCCTGTCTCCACAGGTCCAGGAGGGCCTCCACCTTCAGCAGGGTGCCTGCACCTTTAAGGGGTGGGGCAGCAAGCAGGAACTAGTGATCTGTGAATGTTGGTACAGAGCATCCAAGCAGCCACCTGCATTTTTTCCTGGAGGCCAGTTCTTGTGCAAAAACTCTCTGCTGCCCGTCCACACTGCCCTCTTGTGCAATAAAATAAAATGAGGTTTAACAGTTATTTAAAGAGAAGGGTTCTCTCGAAATAATGCATCCACACCGTGTTTTACATTTTGCATAGCGCCATACAATTATGCAAATGAAGCATGAGATATTTAAATTCTGGCTTCATTTGCAATTTCAAATGTCTTCATTTGCATTCCTCTCTTGAAAGAGGAAGGCAGTGTAAACATACTCTGGCTGTGTCTACACTGGCGCGATCTCACGCAAAAGCGGCCGCTCTTGTGCAAAAGCTTGCTGCCTGTCTACACTGGCCGCGTGTTCTTGCGCAAGTAAACTGACGTTCTAATGTATGAAATCAGGGCTTCTTGCGCCAGAACTCTGACGCTCCCACTCAGGAATAAGCCCTTTTGCGCAACTGTTCTTGCGCAAGAGGCCAGTGTAGACAGGCAACATGAATTTCTTGTGCAAGAAAGCCCTATGGTTAAAAGGGCCATCAGAGCTTTCTTGCACAAGAGAGTGTCTACACTGGCATGGATGCTCTTGTGCAAAAGCACATCTCTTCGCAAAAGCACATGCCAGTGTAGATGCTTTCTTCTGGAAGAGTTTTTGCAGAAGAGCTCTTCTGCAAAAGAGTTCTTGCACAAGAAGCTGCCAGTGTAGATGTAGCCCCTGAGTCTTCCAGTCAGAGCCTGCCTCTCTCACCTCAGCCTGCTCTTCCCTCAACCCACTAGCACTCCCTGTGATGAAAAAGCAAAGACTTGGCAGTTTTTATAAAGATAGATGAGGCTGTTTTCCCTGACTGGGAATTAAACCCAAGCTGCAGCAGTGAAAGTGCTGAAGCCTAGCTACTAGACCACCAGGAAGATACTAACCTGAAGTGTTTGTTCAGCTTTGCAGGCCACTTTCTGTCCTCTTCAGAATGTGGGTACACTCTCATAGAAGGTGCATGATGCCGACATATTTTGTAGCTCCAGGCTCCACCAGAAGATGCCCTCCAGCACTTTTCCCCTGACCACACCCTCAGGGCTGGAGACGTGGACATGCCCCTGTGCATCATGGGGGATGCAGCCTGCCCTTCGCTCCCTGGGCTGATGAAGCCCGACACAGGACATGTTGCCTAAAGCAAGGAACGTTTCCCAGGCAGGCTCAGCAGGACCCACACTGGTGTGGAGGTGCCTTCAGGCCCCTCAAAGGGAGGTTCCGCTGTCTGCTCCTCTAGTTGGACCTTGGAAGTCGAACGTCCCTAAGTGGTGGTGGCCTGCTGTGTCCTCCAGAATATTTGTAACAACAAGGGGGAGATGTTCCTGCCAGGGTAGTGGCCACAGGATGAGCAGCTTAAAAGGACCTTTCAGCAACAGTATACAGCTGCCATCCAGCAGCCCCAACAGGGGGCCTGTGCCTCCGAGAGGCCCTGAGGGAGAGTTTCAGACAGGGACACTTGTGAGACTCTCCCCTGGGTGTCCACACAAGGGGCCTCTTCATTTGCCCCTCTTTGCCTCCCCCCCCGCAACACCTTTCCCCTACCCGCCCTTCCCACTTTCCTCTCTCCCTTCCCCTGCTAGTAAAACAAACAGGACTTTTCCCTGTTGAAAGAACAAACTCTATGGTTTTTATGTGGGGAATGTAGAACTGGGGAGGGGCTGGAGAAAGAGCCTGGGAGAGAGAGGAGGCTGGTGGACAGGGGAGGTGGGGCTCAGAGCCTAGCAGCTGCTGGGACAACACATGAGGGCATCAGGGGAAGCAGCAAGCTCCAGCCAGGTTGTAAGTTCCAGGGCCCATCCTATCCTAGGCACCCGCTGAGTGAGACAGACACAGACTGAGCTCCAGGGGGCATCAGACACCCAGAGGAGGCACAAAATTCTCTCTGGAGAGCCTGCAGATAAGAAAGCCAAAGCCCATAATGAGAGGGTTTTGCAGCATCCCGTCCAGCCCCAGCAGGTCCTACTGAAATGTGAACTCAGATTGCAGGATTCAGAGTCCTGAGTGCTGCCTCTTACACCATTGGACCTACACCAACCACCCCTCACTCAACTGGGCCAAAGTGGAACCCCAGTTCTCGACCACTGGGACCTGTTTTACTTGTTTTCTTTCCACCCAGAGCCCCTTTCTTCTTCTGGACTGCAAGGAGCCTCCCTGGGATGCCATGAGACAAGCACAGGACTCTACCTTCCTGCAGCCACCCTACAGACTTAGGCAGAACAAAGGGGGGAGCTCTGCTCACCCCACCGAGGTGTTGAGCTTCTGCTCTTCCCTCTCTCAGCTTGGCTTTCCTCCTCTGCCCAATTCCTGCCTTGTTTCCTCCTTGGGCATGTCACACAAGGGAGGCAGCAGGAAGAGCCAGCCTCCCAGGGCAGGGGAGGCCAAGCCACAAGCCTCCAACAGGTGCCTGGCCTGACCCATCTTGCTTCCCCAGGCTGGCACCAAGGGCAGTCTCAGCTAATGTCACCCCCCTCTCACATGGGAGTCAGGCTTATCACAGGCACAGGAGCTGCACTTACCTGGGCTCCAAGGGGAGCTGCAATAGGAGAAGACCTTGGCTATGTCTACAGTGGCAGCTTCTTGCACAAGGACATCTTGTGCAAGGGTTCTTGTGCAAGAACTCTTGCACAAGAAAATGTCCACACTGCCATGTGCAACCTGTGCTTTTGCGCAAGAGCATCCATGGCAGTGTGGACGCTCTCTTGCACAAGAAAGCTCTGATGGCCATTTTAGCCATAGGGCTTTCTTGTGCAAGAAATCCCTGCTGAGCGTCCACACTGCCCTCTTGTGCAAGAGCTCCTGTGCAAGAGGGCTTACACCTGTTAGAAAACAGCGTAGCTCTTGTGCAAGAAGCCCTCTCTTACCACGCTGTACTGTAAATTTCCTTGCACAAGAGCAGGCAGGCAGTCTGGGGGCCACACAGAGACCCTGCTGGGCAGAGCAGGAAGTGGCTGAGAGTTTGCTTTGTTTTTGCCTGTGGGCTTGGCTGTCTGCAGCCTGGAAACCTCCTGGCTCCTCAGACCATTGGTCTGGATGGAGCTGTACAGAAGTCGGAATAATGGAATTGCTGTGTAGACACTCACATTATTATTTTGTAATAATGGCCATTATTCCCAAGTAACGCTGCTGTGTAGATGCAGCCTAAGGGAAATGCTGAGCAAGTGCTTCTACAGTGGTAGGGGAGACATCAAAATCAGTTCACTTCACTGGACAGAAAACAGGATGTGTCAGAAGTTATGCCGATTATTTTCAGGAAGAACGGCATTGCGCAAGAGGGTTTTTGTTGCGCAAGAAGGGGCAGTGTAGACAGCTCCTTCTGGCACAAGAGCCACTTCCGCAAATATGGTGGCTCATTAGCTATGTAAATGAGGCTCGGCGATATTCCACATTTAGACTCGTTTGCATATTACTCACACAAGAACCTGCGAGTGTAGACATAGCCGAAGTGGATGAGCGGAAACCGCTGGCCAGAAGAACCGAGATTTGGGATTCTCCTGTGCCAGGGACTCTGTGTCAATGCACTTGGGGATCCTGAGCTGGGTGGTGCCTGGGTTTGTTGGGCTTCCCCCCCCACCCCCATTCGCCTGAGCCCAGGTCATCCTTGTCACTGGCTCAGGGGGTTCTCTCCCCAGCACGCTGCAGAGAAAGCTCTTGTGTGTTAACGGGCCTCAGGGAGCCCAGAGCAGAGGGAGCTGGGATTCTAGACCCATTAATCCCTTCAACAAATAACCCAAGCCCTGCCATATCCCTTATCTTGTGCCCTGATTTCTGTACCCTCCCACATCCTCACCCCTGATCTGAGCGCCACACTCCCGAAATCCCTGCTTTGAGCCTCCCACACTTTAATTTCTTACAGGTACTGTCCTATCACAACCTCTCCCCCCGCCCTTCAACTTCCTGCCTTGAGCCTCCCTACACCTAGAGTGTGGTGCCCAATACAACAGTCCCTGTACAAAAGTGTTATTTTCACCCCTGGGAGCAGCTCAGCCATGCAAAAGGGCTGCCTGGGGCAGGACATTAGCCCTGGAGGGCAGGGGTGGGTGTGGCAGTGACATCACAAGTGACTTTTGCAGCCCCTCAGCTTATTGGCCTAAAGGAGGTTGGGAGGCAGTGACTTCACAGAAAGGCTATGACAATGGCCAGGTGGGACAGGCTGCAGGACAGGGGCCATCTCAGAAACCCCTGTGACTTTGCTGTAGGGAGTCTCCTTCTTGAGATCTGCCCTGGAGGCCAGAGAGAGAATGAGGGTCACAAGGATGAGTGTGAGGAGGACCCTCGTTGGAGCATTCTCCTTTCCCACGACTAACTGACCTAGAAGACAGACGTTCCCTGTGGAGAAGGTAAGAGTCACCAAAAGGTTTAGTACTGGCACAGCAAGGGGATTAGCTCAAGTGGTAGAATGCTTGCTTAGTATGCACGAGGCAGTGGGATTTATACCCCCATTTTTCAGTGATGTGTGGTCCCTGTTTTTTTCACAAGCAGAGCCAGCCAGAGGGCCAAGTGCCTCCACGGGCCCCTCCCTCTTCCTACTCACTCACCTCAAAAGCCAGCCACTGATTATTTCCAAATCTGTAAACCTCATTGCATGAGGGATAACGCCTCTTCCGAAATAGCTATTTTGAAATAGTGGTAGTGTGGATGCTTCACTGCTGCTATTTCAAAATAGCTCCTGCCCAGGGCCATTCAAAGTAATTACTCCCCAGTGCCTCCTGGGGCTCTAAGTCGAGGTAGAGCATCCAGTGGTGGTTTCTTGCGCAACAACTCTTTTGCGGAAGAGTTCTTGTGCAAAAGGTCTTGCACAAGAGCGCATCCACACTGCCATGTGCTTTTGTGCAAGAGATGTGCTTTTGCGCAAGAGCATCCATGGCAGTGTGGACACTCTCTTGGGCAAGAAAGCTCTGATGGCCATTTTAACCATAGGGGCTTCTTGTGCAAGAAATTCGTGTTGCCTGTCTACACTGCCCTCTTGTGGAAGAGCTCTTGCACAAGAGGGTTTATTCTTCATGGGGAGAGGAATAACTCTTCTGGAAGAAGCCCTGTTTTCTGATGCTGTACTGTAAATTTACTTGAGCAAGAACGTGCGTGAAGTGTAGACACTCTGCAATTTTTGCGCAAAAAGCCTGCAGTGTAGACATAGCCCCCAAGATAGATTGCAGCAGAAATCTCCACCTGAGTGAAGACATGGCCTAATGGTGCAATTAGTTAGATGCTGACACTAACAGCCCCACTGTTGGTCACTCACAGACGCCCTTGTTGCCCTAGGAAGGGGTGTGGCCAAAACACAGGCTTCACTGTAAGCAGGATTTGAATCTGCACAGCAAAACCCTATTGGAGTTCAACACCAATGCTTTAACCACTCGGCCATCACAGCTTTAGGTGCTTTTGGGACAGGGAAACTGGTAAATAATCCCAGTGCACAGCCTAACGTCACCTGCCATAGAATTCACACAGCAAACCATTGCAACAGTTGTGCAGAGGAGTCCTGGCTGTTCTGGTCTTAGGCTGCCTTGGAGGTGAGTTCTGCTTCAAGGTCTTGTCTCCTCCTTCTTGGTCTTCCTTTCCCTTTTCCTTCCTCCACTCTTCTCCCCTTTTCCTTCCTCTTGCTGGTCTCCTTCTTGGACCCCAGTTTATATAGAGAAACTCAATACTGCTTAGTTCTACCTTAACCAAATATTTTAGTGTAATTTCACTAATAAGTCATAACATACTGTAACAGAATTACCTGACCAATCATACCCCACCACCTTAGTTGATTTACACCGAGCAAAATCAATTATACAGCAGACAGAAACAGATCCAAAGCAGACTGTCACACAGACAAACAATAGGAAAGTGAGGACAAGAATCATAGAATGCCAATTACATAACCACAACTATTGGTAAGCAGTCTTTTGCCAGACAAAATGCTGTTAATTAAGTTTTTTCTACCCACCTTGAGATCTGTTTCTTGCCTGGTGACAGTGGGTGCCACGAGGATAAAATACCCTTCTCACAGTCTAGTGTGACACTATTTCAACATCATTTAGATGGAACATGAGCACATGACTCCAGGCTTTACAGCTAATTGCTGCTGCTGTTCAGTCTGGCTGCAGAAGAAGGCTTTAGTTTAGACCTACTGAATAGCTACAGACCTTCCAATAGGGTTATAGAAAAACCACATTCTTTGTTACATAAGGCCTTTCCAGTTCAAAGACAGCAGGATCCACAAGCACTGACAAAGGAAGGTAAATGCAACTGCAAAGGGACTTGAACCCTCAATTTTCTGAACCAAAGTTAGATGCCTCAGCCTTTCGGCCACACACTCTTGCTTTACCTGGCTTTGGACTTCTAGAAATGTGTAGGTCGGGAAAAGTCTTCCTAGTCCATCAGATTTTTTTATTTTCCTTGTTTGGGGGTTTAGAAATCATGTCTGAGCTGGTGAATTATTCTTATTTTGTATAACTCAGGATTGCAGCCCAGGGATTTTTCCTGAGTTTATGTTACTTCGTGGCTATCTACCACCTAGGCTGTCTCTATACTGCACCTCTCTTCCGCAAAAGCTTATGAAAATAAAGCACAGATTAGCATATTGCCATGCTCATTTGCATAATTAATTGGGGTCCATTTTTGCACAAGAGGCTTTTGCACAAAAAGGAGCTGTGTAGACTGGGGCTCTTCCTGCTTCCCCTGGATCCAGCCTGGCCTTGGCCTTTTTCCTGTCAGCTCCATGGGGCCAGGGGAAATGCAGGGGGCCATTTCAGAGTCTGGTTGGGGGGCGGCGACCTCTCCATGCTGTGATGGGTGAGGGGAGAGTGTCACACGGCTTCTACTAGAGCTGGTACTTAAATAAAAACAAAAAATAAACAAGCAGCTGGGATGGGGCAGCCGAAGGGAAGCCAGGAGAGCAGAGGCAGCCTGAGAGCTGAGAGTCACAGGTGCCCACCAAAAACATCAGCTGTTTGTCCCATGGTACAGGGGGCAGCACTCAGGGCTCTGAACTTTGCAACTTAGTTCAACTGTCAGTGGGACCTTCCTAGGCTGGTTGTTGCAAAACCCTCCTGCTTTAGATTTCTTGTCCTCAGGCTGGTGAGAATTGATTTTTGTGCCTTCTGCTGGGTGTCTAATGCCCACTGGTGCTTGGTCTCTCATCTGGCTGGCTCAGCGGGAGGCTGGGATGAGCTGGGGCCATGGCACCTACCAGCCTGACTAGAGAAGCATGGGGCTGAGGTTGTGTTTTTGCTGCTTCCCCTGATGCCCTCAGGTCGGGTCCCAGCAGCTGCCAGGCTCTGCCTATTGGCCCATAGCCTCCACTAACCCATACATTGGTTGTGGAGCTATTGCCTTGGGCGTAGGAAATGTCTGGGAGAGTGAGCAGCACAAGTGAGAGGCTAGACCAAGATTCACTCAAACGGTTTGGTTTTTTTGAATCTGCCCCTCCTGCATCCCTAGAGACATTGAAACAAAAAAAGACACATGAAAATAACCCAACTATTTTTCTTTTGCTGTGACATAAATGGATCTAGCTCAGGGGCCCTTCTGCATGTGAAGCACCTCTGTGCTCCTGGGTTCTTCCCCCCCTCACCTGCAATACCATCCACTTGGGGGAGCACTTGTCCTGACACTTGTAGATGGGCCAACATGGACAAACCAGTATCACTCAGGCACTTGGTAGAGTGGCAGACTGTAGTGCATGCTTGGTAAGTAATCCTTAGGTTGCACTACAATTGACAAAAAGATTGTGGGTGCCAGCTGCCAATCACATTTCTTGCACTGCACAGGCCTTGAGACCCCTCCAAGGCTGGAGGGAAATGAGGAATGGCTGCACTTTGGAATTCAAAGGTGTTGTCTGGGACCATAAATTAGAACAGTTTTAGAGACACTTTTCTTTTTTCAGAAGAGGCTTTTCTGACATTTGGCCCATCTACACGGGCCCAAATGTGGGGAAAACCTCTTCTTTCAGACGAGTCCTTATTCCTAATAAAATTAGGAATACAGGGCTTCCGAAAGAACACGCCCACTTTTTTGGCAACTGATCTCAAAAAGTTGACCCATTCCATGGATGGGGCAGAGTTTTTCCCAGATACAAAAGCTCTATATTAGGGGTGTTGCCAAAAAGGGCACCCTGGCTTATCTGGCTAAAGTGCCTCCCTTATCAGCAGGAGATCTTGAGTTCAAATCCCAGTGGTGCCTTGCTGTAGCCTTTGCTCATGTTTTCCTGTGTCCTTCTGGGACATAGAAGAGGCCTCCCCTGGCCACCCATTGAACTGCTGGTTCAGGAAAAGGCTGATTGGGGAGGAGCATTGGGAAGAAGGAAACCACAAGGCTGGAGCAGGTGCAGAGGCTGCTGTGACTGGCACTGGCAAGGCAGGGCTCTGACTCCAATTGCTGGGAGAGGAGAGCCAGCACCACATGCCCTTGTGATTCTCTGGGAGTGTCAGTGCCCAGAGAACCTCCGAGGCATGCAAATGTAGACACTCAAAATTGTAAATGAAGCTGGATTTTAAATATCCTGCACTTCATTTGCATATTGGTACTATTTTGAAATAATAAACACTGTTTGGGTATGCTTATTTCGGGAGAAAACCCTTCTTCAGAAATAACCCTTAAACCTCATTTTATAAGGAGTAAGGGTGATTTTGAAAGAAGGGTTTTCTTTCCAAATAACCGTGTCTAGACAGCACCTGTTATTTCAGACATGATTATGCAAATCCCCACTTCATTTGCAATTTCACTCAGCTAAATTTGCATTTCTCTCTTGAAAGAGGAATGAAGTGTAGACATACCTCACATAGGGGAGATGCAGAGATCAGAATTTGCACCAGCCAACACCTTACTGAGAGGTCCCACTGAGCTTTGAACTCAGCTTGCAGGATTCAAAATCCTAAGCACTGACCCTTTCACCATGGGACCATCACACTGCTATATTCCTGAGCTTCTCAGCTAGTAGCTCTCTGCTCTCCTTGCTTTTTCCATTCATCTGCTTCACCTCTCCAGACCCTGCCCCATCTGTATGTGGCCTCATGGGAACGATCTGGCTCCCTTGCCAGCAGAGGAAGGAGAAACGTTGCCATGTGTCCCCTTACCCTGAGTTCCATAGGACAGGGAGAAGCTCCAGGAGATGGTTCCCCTGGGATCACGTCTCACATGGATCCAAAGGCTGGGGGGAGCCAGACTCCCCCTGCAGCCAGGAATGCTGGTTCCTAGAAGCTCCCACCCAGAAAGGACTCGGCTGAGATGGTTACAAAGAAGCTGGGGGTTGGGTAATGGGGGATGCAAGGCTGAGGCAGAGCAAGGGCTTGCTGGCTCCTAGGTGGAGCAGCAGGGCAGACACTGTCCCTCTGGGACGCACAACTGGGCCATCCACACAGGAGCCAAACAAAGGCTCAGCCTCAGGGTACGCCTGCACAGCAGCAATATTTTGAAATAACAAAGAATTATTTCAAGCCTTGATTTCAAGATAAAGTTGAGCTGAAAGAGTTCTTATTCCACCAACCCTCATTTCACAAAGAGTAAGGGAAGCTGAATTCTTCCTTTAGCTTTGGGCCATTATGCTGTTTTGACTTAATCTAAGCACTGGGCACTTGAGGAAGCTGAATTTAACTTCAGCCCTGCAACATAGACTGGTCTTAGGGGACTAAGTTTCTTGCCAAAACCTGGCATTGAACAAGGGACCTTTGAATTTTCAGGCTAATGCATGCCCAAGTACCTTTTTTCTTGTGAGGCAGCCACTTCTCTCTCAGGGTGCTTTTCTCAGTAGCAGCGCACAAGAGAGAAGCTGCTGCCAGTGGCCCTGCAGGGCGAGATGAGCTTTGCCTGCCCTCCTCAGCCTGACTTGCTAATTTGCCCCATTCCTGCTTCTCTTACTGGGCTGACCGAGTGGCCTAAAGGGGCTGCGGTTGCCAATGGCTGGGAAGAAAATGGGTGGAGGGTCCAGCTGCCTCTTTACTGCTTGACTCCTGATCCTGGTGTGACATACTGGTCACCAAGCATGTAGAGAGGGGAAGAAAGGAGGCAGGGGCACCCCTATAGGAACTGGAGCCCCTTTGAAGGAGCCAGATAGACATTTTGCTTTTGCTTTTGCTTTTGCCCTTCCTCCATGCTCCTCCCCACAAAGCTGATTGGCTGGCAGAGAGTGCCACTCAAGGGCACAATTGCTCACCTCCCTGGGAGGGACTGAGCAGACTGGTGGGAGGTGCCAGTAGGTCAGGTCACCCACCTGGCCTTTGAGCTCAGCCCATGCTGGAGGCAGCTAGACAGCCGGGAGGGAGCCAGAGCCAGGCAGAACTTGGGGATGGGAAAGTGGTGAGGCAGAGAACAGAGACAGGGCAGCAGAAAAGAGCATCCATGAATGTCAGAGAGAGGTAGAGGTGGTAAAGCAGCAGCAGCATTTTTTAACCCCTGTGCTTCTGGAAAAGGGGAGCCCCAGGAAGCAACTGGACTTTCTTCTGCTATTCCCCAGTTTTCACTTATTTGCATGCAAGCACACTGCCCCCTTGAACAGAAACTTGTAGACCCTGGTAACCAGCCTTGTGTTTCTCCCCTTGTTCTGGGAACCTTTGGCCACACTTAAGGAGTTGCCTGTTTTGTAGGAGCTACTCAAGGAGCAGCCAGCTACAGTAACACTAGTGGGATATGAACCCACTATCTTTGAATGATTGGTTTAGGTCATACTGAGCACCACAACTTAGAAACCTAACATGCTTCCCATTACACCCTTGAGGCTGTGTGAGCCCCCCACATCTCCTTTGTCTGCTTTGCTGCATGGAAACTGCTGGGGGAAAACAAAGGTAAGCCAGGTCTGTCTTTCTTGGGAGAGCAAGTTGGAAGAGGGGGGCGGTCACTGGAGGCCCTTAGCTGGCTCTACCAGTGAGAAGATGGGACGAGGTCACAACTCTCACTGGAGAATGAGATCCATATGATCTCCAGCCTGCTCTCTGGGGGGGGTGACACATTGGCTGCTCTCTTGCTGACCTAACACAAGGTCTGTCTTTTTCAGAGAGCAAGAAGAAAGAGGGAGGGGGCTACTGCAGAAACTTAGCCCTCTGGCTGGCTATGAAAACAAGGGAAAATGCCCCTGGAGAATGTGGGTGTCAATTCTACTGCCTCTCACATGCAAAGCAAGTGCTCTGGTACTTGAACTATTTCTCCTGCAATAGTGCACTAATTCTAGGCCACCCATCTCATTCCAGAGTCCACAACATCCCTGCAGCTGCCTGTAGCTCTTCTCTGAAATAACCAGTAGTGACTCCCTTTGCTGGGGGCTGACTAATTCAGCTGATTAGCCTTTGGTGCTAATAACTTCATGCTACTGGGTTCAAGCCTCTTGCTGGCACTGCAGGCTTTTGGCAAGGTGGCCTGTTCTCCTTTAGCTGCCTGCTTGGGGCAGGGAGGCCAGAACAAGGAACAGGCTGAGCATCTTGCAAGGAGCAGGCAGGAGTCCTGGTGGGAGGAGGGAGCAGCAGACACAGACCCTATACAGCCCCAGCCTGCTGGGAGGGGGCTCTGGCCACCTCCTTCCCCTGGGGCCTGAAAGGGAGTTGGGCCCTTCCCCAGTGGCAGGAAAAGATGCTCATGTCTTGCCCCCATTGTCACCAATCCACTGACTTTATGACCCAAATTCTTGCTGCCCGTGGTCTCCAGCTGAGACAAGCGAGTTTCTTTGCCCTGCCTGATCTGGCTGCTGAGTTTCCCTCCTGCTTAGCTGGCTGGCCCCAGATAAGGTCACATGAGATTATCCAAATACATCCTCATCAGCCCATAGCCATTGTTCCATATATAGGGCCACCACTGGGTGGGCATTAGTGAAGGAGGGAGCAACTCACAGGAAGAAGTCAGAGGCAGGGCTAATCAGATGATCTTGATTTGTCAATGCCAAGCTGTGGCCAAAAAGTGTGAGGTGATGATCAAACACAGGAGTAACACCAGGTTAGCAGATAGGTTCCTGCCACATGTTGACACAGGCCAAAGCTTGGGATTGGACCAGGGACCTTTAGATCTTCAATCTAATGCTCTCCCAACTGAGCTACTTTGGTTGTTGGATGCAGACCTCTCTGGTCTGTAATTCTCTGTCTGGGATGTTTGGCAGCTGTGCTGCACAAAATGGGTGTTGTCATATACAAAGACTGGCCCTTCCACAGCGCCCCTCTCTCACAGCCCAGAGCCAAGGTTCCCTCTAAGCCAGGCCTCGGCAATACAGGCCAGCAGGCTGGATCCAGCCCATGAAGCCACCCAACATGGCAGCAAGAAGCCTCAGGCAGATTCCCTACTTGCCCTGCCACCACACACAGCTGAGAAAAGGGGCTGCTGGGCCCTTTGTGTTTCACACCTGTAGAGGAAAAGGCCTCAGGCCTGGTCCCTGCTTGTTTGTGGCCAATGGGAGCTGCCTGCTTGAAGCCCTGGCTGGACCACGCAAGCTCTTATTCACCCATGTGTACAACCTGTACCTCCTGCACAGGGAAGGAGCTGCCTCAGACATGTGCTTGGCTGCTGGGAGTGTCTCCCAGTCTGAGCCTGCCTCTGGCACCCGAGCCCCTCCCTCCCCTCAACCCACTGGCACTCCCTATCATGAAAAAGGGCAAAGATTTGGCAGATCTCATGAATACAGATGAGGCTAGCTTCCATGAGTGGAAATCAAACCCACACCACAGCAGTGAGCGTGCTGAATCCTAGCCACTAGACCATCAGGGAGACAAGAACTTGAAGTGTTTGTTCAGCTACACCAGCTCTTCTCAGGCCACTTTCTGTCCCCTTCAGGACATGGGTCCATTCTTGGAGCAGGCACATGATGTCGGCATATTTTGTAGCTTCAGGTTCTACCAGAAGATGCCTCCCAGAACTTTCCCCCTGACCGCACTCTCAGGGCTGGAGACATGAATATGCCCCTGTGCATCGTGGCGGATGCCGCCTGCCCTTTGTTCCTTGGGCTGATGAAGCCCTACACAGGACAGCCCTAAAGCAAGGAACATTTCCCAGACAGGCTCAGCAGGGCCCGCATTGGTGTGGAGGTGCCTTCGGGCCCCTTAAAGAGAGATTCTGCTGTCTGCTCCCCTGGCTGGACCTTGGCGAGTCAAACGCCACCCAAGTGTCCTCCAGAATAGTTGTGAGAACACGGCGGAGACGTTCCTGCCAGGGTGGTGGCCAGAGGATGAGCAGCTCACAAGGGTCATTCAGCAGCGGTGTATGGCTGCCATCCAGCAGCCCCTCACGGGGCTTGTGCATCCAAGCAGCCCTGAGGGACAGTTTCGGGCAAGGAGACCAGTGAGACTCTCCCCGGGTATCCCCGCAAGGGGCTTCTGCATTGCCCCTCTGTGTCTTCCCCGCCCCCCTGCCCACCCTTCCCACTTTCCTCTCCCCTTCCCCCCCCCACCCCCGCCCCCGCCCCCCGCCGGTAAAATAAACAGGACTTTTCCCTGTTGAAAGAACAAACACTCTGGTTTTTATTTTGGGAATATAGAACTGGGGAGGAGGCTGGTGGAAAGGGGAAGAAGGGAGAGGTGGGGCTCAGGGATGGGGCTGGGACTGGCACCTGTCTTGGGTGGTCCCAGTGCCTCATGCACAGGGGCCTCAGCAGCCATGGGGTGCCTCTAGGGAGAGAAGCAGGAGCAGATGTGGGTTCAGGGGGTACTTGAGCAGGAGCAAGTTTGGGTTCAGAGGGCAGCTGCTGGGCCACTGAAGCAGGCAACCAGGCAGTTAGCACCAGCACTCTGTGCCAGGCACATGCTCCAGGCCTCCTGGAAATATTGAGCCTCCCTCTATGGCTTGGGCTGAGGAGCCAGGCCCCTGCAGACAGTTTTGGGGCAGCAGGAATTTGGGCATCAGGTCACCTCATTGGGTACACTGGAGGGAAGAGAAGAGTTTTCCCTGGTACTGGAGAAAGCAGGCCAGGCCAAAGCCCTTTTAGCTACTGGGCCTGTGCAGGCTAGAGTCTCCTCCTGCCAGCGTTCTGCAAAGCTCTCAGGCTTTTGCTTGTTTCTTCTTCCCTCTCCCTATCAGGCAAGTCACTGAACCAAACCACCCTGGGACTTGAACCCATGACTTTTGCCTTTTTAGTACTACAGGCTACCCAACTGAGCTAACCACCCTACAAAAGCTCCAGTCACAAGTGGCCCTTTCAGAAAGGTGCCTCAGGCAGCTGCAGGGACGTCTCTGCAGTTGCCAATAGCTCGTCTCTGATAGGACCACTAGCGACTCACTGTGATGTGGGCTGGCAAGTCCAGCTGGTTTGAGGTTTGGTCAAGGTGGCTGGAGGCTGGCATGGCACACTGAGACTCAGGGCAAAGTGGAGCCAGAATCTCTTGCTGCTAGCATCTTGCCTCCCAGCTTCTTCCCTGTCAGCAGCAGCCACAGCCCCTTTCGGCCACTGGGTCAGACCGGGAAGAGAAGCAGGAATGGGGCCAAGTAGCGAGTCAGGCTGAGGGGGCAGGCAAAGCTCATCTTGCTTTGAGGGCCACTGGCAACAGCTTCTCTCTGGTGCGCTGCTGAGGAGAGAAACACCCTGAGAGGGACCATAAAGAACAACTTAAAAGAGCACTTCGAGGAGGGCACCTGTTAGTGCCATGGGGGCTAGAGTCAGAGCCTGGCAGCTGCTGGGACCCACACATGGGGGCATCAGGGGAAGCAGGAAGCTCCAGCCAGGTTGTAAGCTCCAGGGCCCATCCCATCACAGCCACCTGCTGAGCCAGACGGACACAGAATGAGCTCCAGGGGGCATCAGACACCCAGCAGGAGGCACAGAACTCTCTCTGGGGAGCCTGCAGATAAGGAAGCCAAAGCACATGAAGTGGGAAGATTTTGCAGTAACCAGCCCAGCTCCAGCAAGTCACACTGAGATTTAAACTCACACTGCAGGATTCCTCCCTGCAGCCAGCCTCACCCCACAGGATTTCGCAGAACAAGAGGAGGCTCTGCTCACCCCACTGAATCGCTGAGCTTCTGCCCTGCCTCCCTCAGCTTGGCTTCCCTCCTCCGCTCCATTCCTGCCTCACAACCTCCTTGGGCCAGTCACATAAGGAAGGCAGCAGGAAGAGCCTGCCCCATTTACCAGCCTCCCAGGGCAGGGGAGGCCAAGCCACAAGCCTCCAACAGGTGCCTGGCTTGTCTCTTCTCCCTTCTCCAAGCTGGCACCAAGGGGCATTCTCAGCTGATGTCACTCCCCCCCCCCCCATCATGTGGGAGTTGGGCTTATCCCAGGTACAGGCCAGATAGCCATGCTTACCTGGGCACCAAAGGGGAGTCACCATAAAAGAAAGGCCTGCATTTTTGCCTGGCTTTGAACCAGGAGTCTCTTGTGTGTTAGGCAAACATGATAACCACTACACCACAGAAACACTTGTGAAACTATTTTCTGAAGTACTTAAACTTGGACGAATTTTCTGTTATTAACTCTTGGCCAAGGCCTTGGGGGAAGAAGCAGAGCAAGAGCAGGGAACATGACAACCCCCCTGCCCCCCCATTACTTGTCTAGACCTTCACTTCCAACACTGGGATGGTGACAGGGGCCCGTGTGCAGAGATTGCTGCACAGGAAAGGCCTAAGACCAGAGCTTCCAGGACACCTATGCACAACCATTCGTACCCCTTGGTAGGGCAACAAACTACCCAAGCCCTGAGTAGAACACACCTGTCCCCTCAGAACAGACAGCTGAAGAGCCTGTGTTTCTGCCTGGCTTTGAATCAGGCTATATATTAGGCAAACGTGATAACCACTACACTACAGAGGCTTTTCTTGCCTTATTTAAACTTGCGCAAATATTCTGTTACTAACCCGTTGGCCAACTCAAATTGCTGCGGGGAAAGGAATTCTCTCTTGTTAATTCTGTGCCCTCAGGAAGGGACCAAACCAAAGGAGGCTGGGTCCCCACCTGGGGACTCCAGCCCAAACCCTGAGACTAAGGAGTTGACAATCCAGATGATCAATGTTTGCTGCATTTCTCCCTCCTCCCAACCCTGCCAAATCCACAGTCCCAGCAGCTGGGGGAGATGTGCATATTAGAGCCTCTGCCCACTGAGCTGTAGCTTTCTGTACCCAGGGAGCCAGACACCACCACGGTGGGAAAGCTGGAGGGAAATGGGGACTGGTCACTCTTTGAGAGTCAAAGGTGTTATCTGGGGCCATAAATTAAAACAGTTTTAAAGAGGCTTTGGAGCTGGGCACTGTGGCTTATCTGGGACCATAGAGTAGAACTGTTTTACAAGCCTGTTTGAGGAGGGTACCATGGCTTAGTTGGCTGACGCACTTATCGAGTAAACAAGAGATCCTGGGTTCCGGTTCCAGTGGTGCCTTGCTGTAACCTTCATTTCCCATTTTCCTATCCCCTTCTGGGACACAGAAGAGGCCTCCCCTGGTCACCCATAGAACTGCTGGTTAAGGAAAATGCTGATTGGGTAGGAGCCTTGGGAAGAAGGAAACCACAAGCCTGGAGTAGGTGCAGAGGCTGCTGTGACTGGCACTGGCAAGGCAGGGCTCTGACTGCAATTGCTGGGACAGGAGAGCCAGTGCCACATGCCCTTGTGATTCCCTGGGGGTGTCAGTGCCCAGAGATCCTGTGAGTGCAACCTCTGTAGCCATGGAGAGTGACTCTCCCCCACCTCCCTCGGGATGGGCAATGGCAGTACGGAGATAGCCTAGGTGTTAGATAGCCATGAAGTAACACAGACTCAGGAAAAATCCTTGGGTTGCGATCCTTAGTTACACAAAATAAAAATAATTCACCAGCTCAGACATGATTTCTAAGCCCCCAGACAAGGAAAATAATAAAGCTTGATGAACTAGCTAGACTTTTCCTTGCTTACACATTTCAAGAAATTCATTGCTTAAAAAAATCAAATACTGTGTGGCCTAAAGGATAAGGTGTCTGAATTCAGATCAGAAGATTGAGAGGTTGAGTTCCTTTGCATTTGTAGAATCATAGAACCATAGAGCTGAAAGAGACCTCAGGAGGTCATCAAGTCCAGCCCCCTGCTCTAGGCAGGACCAATCCCAACTAGATCAACCCAGTCAGGGATTTGTCAAGCCGAGACTTAAACACCTCTAGGGATGGAGACGCCACTACTTCCCTAGGTAACCCATTCCAGTGTTTCACCGCTCTCCTAGTGAAATAGTTTTTCCTAATATCCAACCTGGACCTCTCCCACCACAACTTCAGACCATTGCTCCTTGTTCGGCCATCTGTCACTACTGAGAACAGTCTTTCTCCATCCTCTTTGGAACCTCCCTTCAGGAAGTTGAAGGCTACTATCAAATCCCCCCTCACTCTTCGCTTCTGCAGACTAAACAGACCCAACTCCCTCAGCCTCTCCTCGTAGGTCATATGCTCCAGCCCCCTAATCATTTTGGTTGCCCTCCGCTGGACCCTCTCCAATGAGTCCACATCCTTTTTTGTAGTGGGGGGCCCAGAACTGGACACAATACTCCAGATGTGACGTCACCAGAG
Organism: Pelochelys cantorii; assembly: GCA_032595735.1. Classification (NCBI taxonomy): domain Eukaryota; kingdom Metazoa; phylum Chordata; order Testudines; family Trionychidae; genus Pelochelys; species Pelochelys cantorii. The sequence continues at coordinate 7,849,995 of CM064345.1, forward strand.
CTGAATAAAAGGGAATAATGACATCTCTGGATCTGCTGGTAATGCTCCTCTTAATGCAACCTAATATGCCATTAGCCTTCTTGGCTACAAGGGCACACTGTTGACTCATATCCAGCTTCTCATCCACTGTAACCCCCAGGTCCTTTTCTGCAGAACTACTACTTAGCTGGTTGGTCCCCAGTCTGTAACAATGAGTCCCCAGCCTGTAACAAGCCTGTGTTTACTTTGCTTTGTGTATGCTTGTGGGTCCTGCTATCTTTGGCCTAGAAAGGTCTTCTGTAACAATATGGTTTTTCTGTAATCCTATTGGAGGGTCTGTAGCTATTCAGGAGGTCTAAACTAAAGCCTTCCTCTGCAGCCAGACTGAAGAGCAGCAGTAATTAGCTATAAAGCCTGGAGTCACATGCTCACATTCCCACTAAATGACATTGAAATAGTGTCACACTAGGCTGTGAGAAGGGGATCCTATCCTAATGTCACCCATTGTTACCAGATAAGAAACAGATCTCAAGATGGGAAGCGAAAACTTAGTTCAACACCGTTTTGCCTGGCAAGAAACTGCTTAATCATAGTTGTGGTTGTGCAATGGGCATTCTATGATTATTTTCCTCCTTTTCCTATTGTTTGTCTGTATGATAGTCTGGTTTGTATCTGTTTCTGTCTGCTGTATAATTAATTTTGCTAGATGTAAATCAACTAAGGTGGTGGAGTATGATTGGTTAGGTAAATCATAATAGTATCTTATGACTGGTTAGGCCAGCTCTACAGTCCCAGTGGCTGGGGGAGATGTACATGTTAGAGCCTCTGCCCACTGACCTGTAGCTTTCTGTGCCCAGGGAGCCAGACACCACCAGGGCTGGAGGGATATGGGGAATGGCCGCACTTTGGGAGTCAAAGGTGTTGTCTGGGACCATAGAGTAGAACAGTTTCACCAAACTGCCTGAGGAGGGCACCATAGCTTAGCTTAGCTTAGCTAGCTAAAGCACCTGCCGAGTAAACAGGAGATCCTGGGTTCAACTCTCAGTGGTGCCTTTGATAACATTTTCCTATGTGCTTCTGGGACACAGAAAAGGCCTACCCACCTTGTTCCAGAACCCACAACATCCCTTCTGCTAAACCCTCATATAAAAGTCAGCAAATATCCAGAGAAGTTGTGGTTCCCCTTTACAAGACTGCACAGCTCAGTTCCAATCAGCTGGTCTCCCCTAGAGCCCAGAACATTGACCGCGGCAGCATCACTCTTATGCCTAGTGTAGACACGGCCTTAGAGTGACACAAAACCAGCCCCCGGACACATTCCTTACTAGGACCAGTCACAATCTGGTCTCACTGAGGGTCCGTCCTACCTGAGATGTGTGTTACACAAAAGCCTCCTGCTCCCTGCCCAATTCCCAACACTGGCTGCAGACACAGCGATATTGGATACCTTGGCTGCTGTCCCTGCTGGCAGGGAGCTGTCCCACACCTGCAGTTCATCTGCCTCCCGGAGAGACGGCAGCTCTGTGAGGGGGAGAAGCGCTGTGGGGGGACTGTTCAAGCTGGGGCATTTCCCTGCATGTGTAAAAACCATCACTGCCGGCTCAGGCTGGACCAGTGCGTTGTCATCTCTCATGTCTGGAGCTTCCCACCAGGGGAAAACTGAAACTGTGTCAGGAGATAAGGGGTCAGGGTCCCCCACGGCAGGAGCTATAGGGCCTGGGGTACCTCCACTTCTCCCCAGCAGGAAATATAGGACATGGGGTCCCCCTACCCCTTCCCAGCAGGAGCTGGCAGGTGCCATGGGGGCTCACACACAAACAGGTCCCCACCACCTCAACATTGGTGCCCAGGACAAAACTCGCTCTGCTCCTGGAACGGGAACAGTGACTAGCAGTGAGGCCCCTCCCTGGCAGCACTGTGTCAGTGAGACGGTGTCTTCTCGGCATGGTGCCTCCTGAATGCTGGGAGGAGCTGCCTGGTCCGAGGGGCTGCAGTTCCCTGGAGAGGTGTGGGGTGGAGTGTGGAGGCCTCAGAGAAAACTCCACTCCAAGTAAAGAAGTGTCCCACGAATGGGGGACTCTTGTACATTTCAAAGCTGGCATGCCTGCGTGTGCCTAGAGTCAGCTGGATTCCCCTGCTGGCCCAGGGCTGCACACAGAATTCTGCATTCCTGCTTTGAAATGTTTGAAATGTGGAAGTACCTGTTGAGTAGTCAATGGAAATCCCATTGACTGCTCAACTAGGAAATGAACCAACATTTAACATTCTTATTTAAAACAAACAAAAGGAAGTTTTTCTTCAGTCACCACACAGACAACCTGTGAAACTCCTTGCTGGAGGATGTTATGAAGATTAGGAATTTAATAGGGTTAAAAAAAGTGCTAGATAGATTCATGGAGGTTAGAATCCTCAATGGCTATTAGCCACGATGGGTAGGAATGGTGTCTCTAGCCTCTGTTTCTCTGGGGGTTGATGACAGGGGAGGGCTCATGTGAACCTGTTGTGTTCCCTCCCTCTGGGGCATCTGGCATTGGCCATAATCAGCAGACAGGATACTGGGCTGGATGGACCTTTGGTCTGACCCAGTCTGGCCATTCTTATGTTCACAGCGAGGCCTGTGTTTTGGTGAGTGGCCAACCACTCACATTAGGTCAGCAAGGAAGTAGCCAATGCCTCAGCCCAAGGGAGCCAGCTGGAGATCATGGGTGGGGGGGGGAAATCCGCTGCCTCTCACCTGCATAGCGGCACTTTCTCAATGCAACAACTCTGTCCCCCCTAGGGCCTGTCTCCACTGCTCCTGCTACTGCCAGGCAAAGGGAGGCTGAGTCCCAGCAGCTTTCTGTCCCAGCAGGGCTGGCTTTTAGGGAGAGTAAATAGGAAGGGGGAGGGGCTACTGGAGGCCCTTAGCTCCCTGGCTGGCTCTGCCTGTAAAAAACAGGAACGGGGCACTGGAGAATGTGGGTGCTGGTCCTACTGCCTTTTGCATGCTAAGTAACAGCTCTGCCACTTGAGTTAATTCCCCCACTGGGGAAACAACTCTCCTGCCCCCTCCACCTTGTTCCAGAGCCAACAATGTCCCTACAGCTGATTCACCCCAGCGCTGAGCAACACTCAGGCTATGTCTACACTGTAGGTTTCTTGCGCATGAACAGCTGTTCTTGCGCAAAAACTTGAGGAGCGTCTACACTGCACACGCATTCTTACACAAGTAAATTTACAGTACAGCATCGGAACATAGGGCTTCTTGCGGAAGAGTTATTCCTCTCCCCAAGATGAATAAGCCCTCTTGCACAAGAGCTCTTCCACAAGAAGGCAGTGTGGAAGGGCAACAGGGGTTTCTGGCTCAAGAAAGCCCTATGGCTAAAATGGCCATCAGAGTTTTCTTGCGCAAGAGAGCATCCACACTGCCAGGGGAGCTCTTGTGCAAAACCACATGGCAGTGTGAATGCAGTCTTGCTTGCACAAGAACTCTTGTGCAAAATAGTTCTTATGCAAAAAGCCTGCAGTGTAGATGTAGCCTCAGTGTCAGTCTGAACTTGTAACAAAGAGCCTCTTTCTCCCAAGTGTTCATTTGGCATCAGAGTTTAATGTGCCAACTACTCTGCGCTGCTGCATAAGTGACACTACTTCTACCCAGTACCGTGCAGTACCTGGAGGATTTGCTGTAGGCAGCAAGACAGAGTCCTCAGTCACCTTTATATCATCCAAAAGGGTTCTCTGTGTGGCCCACCAGACTGTTTCCTACTGTCCATGGACAAGAGTAACCAGATTCCAGCACAATTACATGTCCCGCAGGTGGGGACTGGTTTGCTGCTGAATCCCACGGCTCAACTACAAGATCCCCACACTCTCCCTGAGCTCTGGGAGCCAGGTTTGTTGCGTGAATTCTGTGTGGCTGGTGACTTAAGGAAAAAACTGACTCTTATGTTTCCCTGGTGGTCTACTGGTTAGGATTCAGCACTATCATTATTATAGCTTGGGTTCAATTCCCAGGCAAGAAAAACAACCCCATCTATTCCTGTACAAGCTGCCAAGTCTTTTATCCCCCTCAATGGATGGTGTTATACCATCTGTGACACAACAATGGCTTATGGGGTCCCACTTCCAACCTCACCAAGACAACAGCTGTGATTGATACAAGCCTTTCAGAAGGGGCAGAGCTGGGTGACTCAAACAGCCCTTCTATTACCTGTGGACAGCACTGCAGGAAGGTCTGTGGCACACACAGCACTAGCCCAATGCACAGTCAGGTTGCCACAAGATCCATTGGTGCAGTTTTGTTGTTGAAGGAGACAACACAGAACTGGCTCCAGCACCAACTCAGTAACCTGGGGAAATGAGGCACCAGGCTTGGGCACCTTGGAGAGGCAACAATTCCCCACTGGCCAGGGCAGAGCCTCCTTCTTACACAGTCATGGAGTCTTCTCCCCCTGGTCCTGCCTCCCTCCCCTTCCCTAAGCTCTCAGGGTATGTCAAAATGGCCATTTTTCTGACAAAACTTGAGGAACGTCCACACTGCAATTGTGTTCGTCTGCAAGAAAATCGAAAGAACAGAGGGGTTTTTCTGGCATTGGTAATCCTCATTCTACGAGGAAGAAGCCTTTTTCTGAAAGAGCTCTTTCGGAAAAAGGTGTGTATGGTTGGAGAAGAAAGTTCTTTCAGAAGAAGAGGAAAGGGGAAAAAGCACAGGTGCCCTGGTGGCCGTTCCATACATAACAATCACAGCTTACATGTGAGAGAGCTTCCATTCAGTCTGGACACTCTCTTTTGAAAAACCAGATTGCTTTTTCGATGCACTTTTGCAGTGTGGACGCTCTCTTCCAGAAGAAGTTTTTTTTGAAGATCCCTTCCGAAAAATGTTTCTTCCGAAAGAAGCCTGTAGTCTAGACGAAGCCTCAGGGTACATCTACAAAGCACACATTTCAAAAAATGCTATTTTGAAAAAAAATTAAATAGCTTGTTTCAAAACAGCATATCCACACTACAGGGAAGCCTCGAAAATAGTTCAAGGAAGGCTCCCCTAAGGTGGACGTGCTACCTCAATTTAGAGCCCCAGGAAGCACTGGGGAGTAATTACTTTCAATGGCCCTGGGCAGGAGCTACTTCAAAATAGAAGCAGTGGAACATCCACACTACCGCTGTTTCGAAAGAGCTATTTTAGAAGAGGCATTATTCCTTTTGCAATGAAGTTTACAGATTTGGAAATAAGCCGTTGGCTGGCTTGTGGGGAGAGCAAGTAGGAAAAGGGAAGGGCCCCTGGAGGCACTTGGTGCTCTGCTGTGAAAAACAAAATGGGAACTCCTGCAACACCAGAGAATGTGGGCATTGATCCCACTGCTTCTTATATGCAAAGCAAGCACTCTACCATTTGAGCTAACTCCCCACCTCTCTTAGCCCCAAACTTTTTGGTGACTCTTATCTTCTCCCCAAGGACATCTGTCTTCTAGGTCAGTGTTTCTCCACCAGTGGTATGAGTACTCAGAGGTACTTGAGAGAAGTTTTTTTTTGCGGGGGGACCTCAAAACAACTGAAATTTGGAAAAAAATGAATTTTTTATTTAAATTTTACAGCACTTTATTATTTTTGTACTTTTTACGCCCAAAAATTTCATCACCAGCTCGGCTACAATTAAGTTGTTTAAACAAATGTGTTGCCATGGTAAAAAATGTGTGTGTGTGTGTCTGAAAACTGTAGGTACTGGGGGTACTTACAATTTTTTTTTTAAAAAGGGTACTTTATAAAGAAAGGTTGGAAAACACTGTTCTAGGTCAGTTAGTCGTGGGAAAGGAGAATGCTCCAACAAGTCGTCTCCTCACACTCATGCTTGTGACTTTTTCTGACGTCAAGGGCAGATCTCAAGAAGGAGACTCCCTGCAGAAAGTCATGGGGGTCTCTGAGATGCCCCCTGCCCTGCAGCCTGTCCCACATGGCCATTGTTATGGACTTTCTGCAAGGAAGCAGCTTGCACTAAACATTAAAAAGGCTGTAGAGCAGTATTTAAACTAAGAGATGGGGGAAAGCCGATTGGTGCAGAGATGCACATAAATCGGAGGGAGACTTCTCTTAGAGGAGAATCCATTGATAGAGATTCTCTAAGCTGTAGTCAGAAAGAGAGGAGGGGAGAGGGCAAACCATGAGCAGACAAACAACCGCATACAAAGGAATCCAATGCACCAGGAAAGGGCAGACAAATAAGCAGTGGCAAATTTTTAAAGTGCTTCTACACAAATGCTAGGAGTCTGACTAATAAGATGGGTGAACTAGAGTACCTAGTATTAAATGAGGAGATTGACATAATAGGCATCACTGAAACCTGGTGGAATGAGGAAAATCTGTGGGACACAATCATACCGGGATATAAAATATATTGAAAGGATAGAGCAGGCCGGGTGGGTGGCGGAGTGGCACTGTATGTGAAAGATAATGTAGAATCAAATGAAATAAAAATATTAAGTGAATCAACATGTTCAATAGAATTGCTATGGATAGTAATTACATGCTCCAATAATAAGAAATTAGCAGTAGGGATATATTACTGACCACCTGACCAGGACAGCGATACTGACATTGAAATGCTGAGGGAGATTAGAGAGGCTACCAAAATAAAGAACTCTATAATAATGGGGGATTTTAATTATCCCCATGTTGACTGGGTACATGTCACCTCAGGAAGAGAAGCAGAGATAAAATTTCTCAATGGCCTAAATGACTGCTTCTTGGAGCAGCTGGTGCAGGAACCCACAAGGGGAGAGGCAATTCTCAATTTAGTCCTGAGTGGAGCGCAGGATCAGGTCCAGGAAATAACCGTTACAGGACCGCTTGGGAATAGTGACCATAATATAACAACATTCAACATTCCTGTGGTGGGTAGAACACCTCAGCAGTCCAGCACCCTGGCATTTAATTTCAAAAAGGGGAATTACACAAAAATGAGGAGGCTAGTTAAACAGAAATTAAAAGGCACAGTGACGAGAGCCAAATCCCTGCAAGCTGCATGGAAACTTTTTAAAGACACCATAATAGAGGCCCAACTTAAATGTATACCCCAAATTAAAAAACAGAGCAAGAGACCTAAAAAAGAGTCACCGTGGCTTAACCACCATGTAAAAGAAGCAGTGAGGGACAAAAAGGCATCTTTTAAGAAGTGGAAGTTCAATCCTAGTGAGATAAATAGAAAGGAACATAAACACTGTCAAATCAAGTGTAAAAATGTAATAAGAAAAGCAAAAAAAGATTTTGAGGAACAGCTAGCCAAAAACTCAAAAAGAAATAACAACATGTTTTTTAAGTACATTAGAAGCAGGAAGCCTGCTAAAAAGCCTGTGGGTCCCCTAGACGATCGAACTATAAAAGGCTCAATCAAGGACGATAAAGCCATTGTGGAGAAACTAAATGATTTCTTTGCTTCAGTCTTCACGGCTGAAGACGTTGGGGAGATTCCCAAATCTGCACCGTCCTTTGTGGGTGATGAATCTGAGGAACTGTCCCGGATTGAAGTGTCATTAGAGGAGGTTTTGGAACAAATAGAAAAACTTAATGTTAACAAATCTCCGGGACCGGATGGCATTCATCCAAGGGTTCTAAAAGAACTCAAATGGGAAATTGCTGAACTATTATCTGTGGTTTGTAACCTATCCCTTAAATCGGCTTCTGTACCTAATGACTGGAAGGTAGCCAACGTGACACCAATATTTAAAAAGGGCTCTAGAGGCGATCCGGGCAATTACAGACCGCTAAGTCTAACTTCAGTACCGGGCAAATTAGTCGAAACAATAGTAAAGAATAAAATTGTGAAGCATGTAGAAGAACATAATTTGCTGGACAAAAGTCAACATGGTTTCTGTAAAGGGAAATTCTGTCTTACTAATCTATTAGAGTTCTTTGAAGGGGTTAACAAACATGCGGACAAGGGGGATCCAGTAGATATAGTATACTTAGATTTTCAGAAAGCCTTTGACAAGGTCCCTCACCAAAGGCTCTTGTGTAAATTACATGGCCATGGGATAAGCGGGAAGGTCCTTTCTTGGCTTGAGAACTGGTTAAAAGACAGGAAACAAAGGGTAGGAATAAATGGTAAATTTTCAGAATGGAGAGGGGTAACTAGTGGTGTCCCCCAAGGGTCAGTCCTAGGACCAATCCTGTTCAACTTATTCATAAATGATCTGGAGAAAGGGGTAAGCAGTGAGGTGGTAAAGTTTGCAGATGATACCAAACTGTTTAGGATAGTCAAGACAGAAGAAGACTGTGAGGGACTCCAAGAAGATCTCACCAAACTGAGTGATTGGGCAACAAAATGGCAAATGAAATTTAATGTGGATAAGTGTAAAGTAATGCACATCGGGAAAAATAACCCCAACTATACGTACAGTATGATGGGGGCTAATTTGGCTACGACAAATCAGGAAAGAGATCTTGGAGTTATCGTGGACAGTTCTCTGAAAACTTCCACACAGTGTGCAGCGGCAGTCAAAAAGGCCAATAGGATGCTAGGAATTATTAAGAAAGGGATAGAAAATAAGACCCAGAATATCTTACTGCCCCTGTATAAAACTATGGTACACCCACATCTTGAATACTGTGTACAGATGTGGTCTCCTCTCCTCAAAAAAGATATTTTGGCCTTGGAAAGGGTTCAGAAAAGGGCAACTAAAATGATTAGGGGTTTGGAATGGGTCCCATATGAGGAGAGGTTAAAACAACTGGGACTTTTCAGTTTAGAAAAGAGGAGACTGAGGGGGGATATGATAGAGGTATATAAAATCATGAGTGGTGTGGAGAGGGCCGGTAAAGAGAAGTTATTTATTAGTTCCCTAAATAGAAGAACTAGAGGACACCAAATGAAATTAATGGGTAGCAGGTTTAAAACTAATAAAAGAAAGTTCTTCTTCACACAGCGTGTAGTCAGCCTGTGAGACTCCTTGCGAGAGGAGGCTGTGAAGGCTAGGACTATAATAGAGTTTAAAGAGAAGCTAGATAATTTCATGGAAGTTAGGTCCATAAAAGGCTATTAGCCAGGGTATAAAATGGTGTCCTTGGCCTCTGTTTGTCAGAGGCTGGAGAGGGATGGCATGAGACAAATCGCTTGATCACTGTCTTCGGTCCACCCTCTCTAGGGCACCTGGTGCTGGCCACTGTCGGCAGACAGGATACTGGACTAGAAGGACCTTTGGTCTGACCCAGTACGGCCATTCTTATATTCTTTATGTTCTTATGTAAGCAGTGAGTCTGAGGAAGGTTTGGAAGTGAAGGGGGCTAATCAGATGAACATGAGTTTCCAATGCTGGCCTGAGGGGATGTCACAGGGCATTAGCATGGCGAGGGGAGCAGAAAGGACCCTGCTGTACCAAGAGCTATACCACAGCCTGGGTTTGAACCAGGGACATTTAGATGCCCTCACTCCCCACCTCCACCCTGTCAAGGCTGTTCCTCACTCTGCCACTGGGAATGTAGAAACCTTGTCTCTACAGGCTCTGGTACAAAAACTCCCCCCCATCCTAATACCCAGATTTTGGGGGACTCACTGCCACCATCAAGTACTTTTGAAACCCAAAATAAAAAACACAGGCAGGGGTGGACACTCAAAACCAAACCCAGGGGTACCCCAAGCTCTTTTTCCCCTAAAGAGTTTTAAACAGAAAACAGAAAAACAAGCTGCAGTCTCTGGTAGCTCACTCAGAGGCCTGCAGATACACACAGACAGACTTTCCAGGACACAAGAATCAATCAATACTGGTTAATTAGGACAAAAATAGGTCTGTTAACAGACCTGCATTAACGCCTGAGATTAAGGCAGGGCAGGATTAATGCATTAATTTTTTAAAATGGTTAATTGCAGGTGTTAATGCTGTGCTGCCTCTTTGAATTGCTACTTCAGCACTTCAAAGGGGCAGTGCAAGAAGAGCCGGGGTCAGCTGTGTTGCAAACTCTCTTTGAAGTGCTGCTTTGGTGCTTCCAAGGGGCAGCACTGCATGGAGCCCAGGGTCAGTTGGGAACTCCAGCTGATCCTAGTCTCCATGAAGTGCTGTCCTGTTGAAACACTGCCACAGTGTTTCAAAGGGGAGGTGCACGTGATTAATCGCACAGTTAATTGTGATTAAATTTTTTAATCGCTTGACAGCCCCAGAAAAAAACAATCTTTTATTATCAGAACAAAAATACAGTTGCAAGCACAGTAAATTGGCTAGCTGGTAAAAGCCCAATACATAGTCTCAGGGAAAGTTCCTTAGGTGGTAATCCTCAGTTACAAAACAAACAAACAAACAAAAAAAACACCACCAAAAATAATCAGGAAGCTCAGCCATGATTTCCAAACCACCAACAAGGAAAACAATAAACCCTGCTGCACTCTCTAAACTTTTCCCTACTTACACCTTTTAAGAAATCCATTCTTGGAGAGAGAGAAGCATCTCACTCAGTCCCTGGGAGAAACTGCTCTGATCTCAAACCAAAGAGAGAGAAAAACCCCTCTTTCCCAGTTTGAAATTCCTACCTGCATTGGTATTGGCTGACTGCCCAACAACTTTGCTAGGTACCTGAGTTACCAGGTGCTGGTCAGCACTCCTGATTATGACACACCCCCTGCTACGAGGTTGGGGAAAAGGGTCAGGAACCCAGACTACAGCAGTGAAAATGCTGAATCCTAGCCATTAGACCACCAGGGAAACAAAAATTTCCCTTTTTTGCTCAGCTTTACAAGACTTGCTTTTCTCCCCTGCACTTTTGACTAGCCTTTCCAGGGTGCAAGTCCAGCTCCCTACTGTGCAGAGACTTGTAGCTCCTGGAAGCCGGCCTGCATTCCTTCCTTTATCTTGGGCCCAGTTAGCCACATTCAAGGGGCTGCTGATTCTATAAAAGCTGCCCTGGAAGGGTAGGTCTACACTGCATTCCTCTTTTGAGAGAGGAATGCTAATGAAGCTGAGTGAAATTGCAAATAAACTGTGGATTAGAATTTCTCATGCTTCATTTGCATAATGGCATCCGTGAGCTTTTTCAAAAGATCCTATTTAAAAAAACCCTCTGTCTACACAGAGTTATTTAAAAAAAACCACCCTTTTTCAAAATAACCCTTAAACCTCATTTTTTAAGGAATAAGGGTTATTTTGAAAAAGGGTTTTTTTTTTGCAAATCTGAAAAGTGGGAGGAGAAAGGAAAGTCCAACTGCCTTGTGGGGCTGCCCCTTTCCAAAAGGGTAATAGTAAAAAATGCTGCTGCCCCTTTGCCATCTCTGCCTCTCACTGACATTCATGGATGTTCTTTTCTGCTGCCCTGTCTCTGTTCTCTGCTTCACCCCTTGACCAGAGGGAGCCAATTCTGACTGTATATTTCCAGTCCTGCCCAATTTGCTTCTCCCAACTATGTCTACACTGGCGGGTTCTTGCACAAGAACATCTTGTGCAAGGGTTCTTGTGCAAGAACTCTTGTACAAGAATACATCCACATGGCGATGTGCTTTTGCACAAGAGCATCCATGGCAGTGTGGACACCCTCTTGTGCAAGAAAGCTCTGATGGCCATTTTAGCCGTAGGGCTTTCTTGCACAAGAAACCCCTGCCGTGCATCCACACTGCCCTCTTGCACCAGAGCTCTTGTGCAAAAGAGCTTACACTTGTTAGAAAAGAGTGTAACTCTTGCACAAGAAGCCCTCTCTTACCATTCTTTACTGTAAATCTTCTTGCACAAGAGCAGGCGGGCAGTATGGACACTCTGCGGAAGAACAGCTGTTCTTACGCAAGAACCCGCCAGTGTAGACATAGCCTAGGAGATGACAAAGGTGAGAGGTAGCACAAAGAGACACCCCCCATCGCACTTTGCTATAGCTCACATTTCTCACCCTCTGCCCAGGGCCCACTGGTTGGGCTGGCCTGGGCTGGGTCCCTCCTCTCACCCCTCACTGAGCTTTTGGAATCTCCACTTGAAATGGGGACACAAAGAGAAATATTTTACAACATATGAAAAAATATTTTGTTTGTACCGAGGTCCAGAAGCAAGAAAAGCTTCCTTTGCCTTTCCACCTTTTTTTCCCAATAGCAGGCACCGAGATACATTTGTAGATCCAATGTGATCAACAGCTTCTGACTGAAATGCACACGACAATTAAACTTGCCCAGTGCTCATGCCAAACCCAGCTCTGTGTTTCCATGAGAACCAAAATCTTTTCCGTCAGACCCAGCCAGTCACAGGAATCCCCTCGCCCTTCGAAAAGGCTCCTTGGTGCTTCTCAAGCTGGGTCCTACAGGAAGCCACAGGGGCAGGAACCAGCTCTTGGAGCTCAGCTTGCACCACAACTGGCTGTTTCCCCCCACACCATTCCTGAGAAGAGGTGACTTGTTCCCCTTCCTTCTCACCTCACGTCTCCATTCCCTTCAACGGTCTCCTCTGCCTAGGGCCCATTTCCTCAAGGGCATTGCCCTTCTGCCACTGCACTAGGAATGGGTGATTCCACAATCTTTGCACTTGAGCTGAGAAGTCTCATTGGGACTCTTCTGTTGAAGGTGTTGGCCCAACGGCCAGTCGCATCCCATTCAGTAGCACTGCCCAAGAGGTAGCTTTACAAGCACCCAGTGTCCATTGGTATTTCCTGGGGCTTTGTATAGGGGATTGAACTTGGACATCTTCTCCACGGAAATGCCTCTTCTTTGGCACATCAGCTCCCAGGAGTTCATGGAACTGCTCAGCTTGGGAAAGGGATGATTAAGGGGTGATGGGACAAAGGTTTATGTAAGGATGAAAGGAATGCAGAAAGTAAATAAGAAATGATTCTCCTTCTCAAGTACCATGCTGGCAGCATGAAATTGGTAGGTAACCAATTCAAAAATAAACAAAAAGCAAGCATTTTTGCACCCAGCTCACAGTCAACCAGTGGAACTCCTTACCACTGTATGTTGTGAAAGTGAAGTCTACAAGAGGGTTCAAAAAGAACTGGATAATTTAATACAGAACAGGTCAAGCAATGGCTTTTTTGAGGCAGGATGAGCAGGGATGGTGTGGTTTGGGAGCCAGGTTTACTGTTTGAATTCTGTATGCCAGGTGACTTGAGGATAACAAAAAGGAGTCTCTTGTGATTCCCTGGTGGTCTAGTGGCTAGGCTTCAGCATGGTCAGTATGACAATCTGGGTTTGGTTCCTAGTCAGGGAAACCTATCTACAGCTTTTGCATTAGAACTGTGCAGGCATTGCTCTACTATTGCTGTAAGATGTTACAGCACTTCCAACCTAGCAGGTTACTTAGAGGCTAGACAACACCTGACATTCTCACAAGGCCTTTCAGAAGGGGCAGAGCTGGGTGGCTCCAGCTGCCCCTCCCTTCTCCATTGTAGGCAGCCCTGCAGGAAGCTCTGTGGCACATGCAGCACAAGCCCAGCACAGAGTCTGGTCAGCACCAGATCCATTGGTTCAGTTTTGTTGTTGAAGGAGACAACACAGAACTGGCTCCAGCCCCCACTCAGTAACCTGGGGAAATGACCCACCAGGCCCAGGCCTCTCGGAGATGCAACAATTCCCCACTGGCCAGGGCAGAGCCTCCCTCTTACACAGTCATGGAGCCTTCTCCCCCTGGTCCTGCCTCCCCCCTTCACTTAGCTCTCACTGCTCAGTGCTGCCAGGGAGGGGCCTCACTGCGAGAGGTGCCTGAGCAGGTTCCTGCCACAGAGACACGTCCCAAAGCAGGACGGATGCTCAGACCGACACTGAGTGTTGCTCAGTGCTGGGGTGAAGCAGGGAAGGGCAAAAGGGTCGAACGACACCTGCAGCCTTTCAGAGCAGCCCCCGGCCCCACCCCCAAGTATCAGCCCTTCCCTCTGCCCTCACTGGGCTCCACCGGGAACTGTCTGGACTCAGGCCTCCTCTGTGCTGGTCTAAGGGCTCTGGAGAAGACATGGCAGCTCTGTGGGCAGAGTCCTGAGCCCCTGGCTGGGCAGGGATCATTAAGCAGCTGCGGGGCTGGGCTGCCACACAGCTTAGAGCAGGGGTGGGCAATGACTTTTGGTGGGGAACTACTCCCAGGGCTGCACTTTTCCATGCTATTAACAGAGGAGGTGGGGGTCTGGGATGGAGGTTGGGTGCAGAAGGGAGTTTGGGGGGGAAGGACTGGAGTGCAGGAAGGTGTGTGGGGTCTGGGAGGGAGTTTGGGTGAAGGAGGCGGTTATGACTTGGGGCAGGGGATTGGGGTGCAGGGACGGTTCAGGAGTTTGGGTTGTGACCTGGGGCAGAGGACTGGGGTCCAGCATCTGGGAGGGGTGTGAGTTCAGGAGGGAGACATAGGGTTTTATGTGGGGTACCAGTGGGATGAGGAAAGGGAGGGGATGGGGTACGAGAGACAGGCTTTGCCTGGGAGACTTACCTGGCCAATGCCTGGCCAGCAGCCAAGCACATTTCTCAGGCAGTCTGCCCGCCTTGCCTCCACACAGGCTGCAGGGGCCATGTGCATTGGTGAGTTAGAGCCCAAGTGGAGGGGGGAGATGGTGCTTCATGCTGCCAGAAACCAGCCAATGGGTTTGTGCTAGGAGCGGGGACAGCACATTAAGCCCCTCCCCTCTCCTCCTCCACCGCTGTGAAACACAAAGGGCCCAGAATCCCCTTTTCTCAGTGGCATGTGGGGGTAGGGCAGGGAGTGGCTTGGTGGGCTGGATCCAGCCCACTGGCCTATATTGCCCAGGTCTGACTTAGAGGGAACCTTGGCTCTGGGCTGTGAGTGAGGGGAGCTGTGGAAAGGCCAGTCTTGCCTTCCTGGGCAGTGCGTGACAATGTGTGGCCTGGCTGCCAAACATCCCAGACTGAGAATTACAGGCCAGACAGGCTTGCTTGCAGCAGCTGAAGTAGCTCAGTTGGGAGAGGGTTAGACTGAAAGTCTAAAGGTCACTGGCTCACTCCCACAGTTCAACATGACCTAATTGGTGGCTGGGCCCTTTCTAAGATACTCCTGCATTTGATCATCATATCACCCTTTTTGGCCACAGCTTGGCACTGACAAATCATGTCCATGTGCTTAGTCCCTCTTCCTCCCAACCCTTCCTGAGAATTGCTGCTTCCTTTTCTAATACTGGTACAAGGGCTGTGCTCAGGGCGATGTGCAGATGGGGGTGCATTTGGATAGTCTCATGTGACCTTACCTGTGGCCAGCCAGCTAAGCAGGGGGGGAAACCCAGCTCCAGCAGGTTGGGAGGACAGAGAAACTCACTCTCTGGACACTGCAGGCAGCAAGCATTTCAGTTATTAGGGCCAGTGGGATTGGTGTCAATGGGGGCAAGACATGAACATCTTCTCCTGCCACTGAGGAAGGTGGCTGGATGGCCTCAGTTTGCCTCATGGCAGGGCCAGCCCTGCCTCTGGAGGCACTTCCTCACCTGAGCCACTCTGCCTCCCTGGGGCCTGTTTCTACCACAGAGCACAGGGGGCTTTTTATAGCATGTTTGGGGCCGTGGGTGTTTCTCTGCTTCTCACTTGTGGGGGAGAAGCCTCTTGGGGCAACATCTGCCCCCCTGAGCCCCTGGAGTGGGAGCGGTGAGGAGGACTGACAGGGGCCTGGCCCTGCTTTCCTGCCTCCTTCTCACACTGGTCACAGAGTGTTGGCAGCCACCGAAGTGCTGGTGGATGGGGCCTTCGCTCAGTGTTTGGCAGGCAGAGGGCAGGGAGCAGCCCGGCTGGGGGGTTTCTGTGGCTCTGCAGCCACACGTAGGCCTGGCCCTGCCCCCCTCTTGCCTTGCCTTGGTTGCTCTGTGGCTTTTGAGCCTTCCCTTGGAGCTGTCAGCACCAGCTCCCCCACTCAAGGTGCCCAGGGGAGGAAAGGGGATCTGGGCTCTGGCCTGGGGCTCTTCGTGCCTCCTGCCTGGCCCTGGGCCTCTTCCCTGTCAGCCCTACAGGGGCCAGGGGGAAAAGCAGGGGGGAGGGTGCAAGAGCTACACTTGGCGGGGGGGGGGCATCAGGTGATGCCACAAGAAACACTCCCTGTCAGCATGGCTGGAACATGGCACCATTTGAGCATGTTGTTAGCACCAATGTGCCCCACTGGCCAGTCTGAGCAGGGAGCCAGGGATGGTCCCTGCAAACCTGGGACCATTGGCCATGGCTGCTGCTCTTGTGTCTGTGCTGGGATCCCCTTGGCCTCAGGAATGCTAGAGATGTCAGGCAGCTCTGTCATTCTAGCCTGGGGCTATCTGTTTCAGCTCCCCTCAAACACTGGCCCCTCCCTTCCTAGGACAGGGCTCCTGCTGTTCCTTGGCTATTCAGCCTGGGAGTTGAGCTTATCCCAAGCACAGGCGCTGTGCTTACCTGGGCATCAAGGGGAGCCACAAGAAGAGCAGACACCCCCCCTTTTCTGCTTGGCTTTGAACCAGGGGCCTTTTGCATGTTAAGCAAATATGATAACCACTACATCACAGAAACATGCATAAATCAGTTTTTTTCTGTACATAAACTTGGACAAATATTCTATTACTAATTCTTTGGCCAAGTCCTGGGGGGAAGAAGCACAGCAAGAGCAGGGAACAAGACCCTCCCTGCCCCCCCCCACACAATACTTTTATTGACTCTTTGCTCCCAACACAGGGTGTGTGTGTGGGGGGGGGGGCTGTGTGCCTGGGGAGGGGTGACCCACATCATATCCCAAACACTTCTGCCGTTCATGGATGGACCTTTGGGGGCAGGCCCAGATGCCCCAGCCTCTCACTCAACTCCTATCCCACTCTGCAGCAGGGCAGCCCTCAGGGGCAGGGCTGAGCCATGGGGCGCTGGGCAAGGGGCAGAGGCTGCAGGAGCTGAGAGTTTGTCTGAGAGCTCAGGGACCCATAATGAGGCACCATGCCTGGTGTCTCTCTCGGAAAGGCGCAGAAAGGGATTGACTGGGGAGAGTGTCTCAGGGATCATGGAGCTTGTTTCCTTGGTTAGGGGGTGTGGCCAAAACACAGGCCTTATTGTGAGCAGGATTTGAACCTGCACCAGGAAACCCTATTGGATTTCAAATTTAATACTGTAACCACTCAGCCATCACAGCTGTGAGCTTATGAATGTCTTTGTGCCAGGGAAACTGGTAAATAATCCCAGTGCCCAGGCCTGATGTCACTTGCCTCACAGAATTCACACAGCAAACCTGGCTCCTCAAGCACAGGGGGAGCTTGGAGGCTCGTTGCTGAGCCATGGGGTGAAGCATCAAACCAGCCCCCTCTTGTGGGGCCTGTGCGTGTTGCTGTCCCTGCTGTACAGACAGGGCCACGGAGATAGGGAGAGATTCACTGAATGGGCCAAGGTCACACAGTGAATTAGAGCCCAGCTCTGCCCCCAGCTCCCTGCCCCACTCACCAATGTACTGACTCCCTCGCTGCCATGGGGCTGTTTGTGTAGGCATCTTTTGTTTTCTTTTCTGCTGTGAGACATTGGAACAGTTGGCAAGGATGTCCTGCAGTTGCCATCTCCCTCTGTACAGGTGCTGTCCAGACCTCTCACTAGCAAATGCTGACACTGCTGTTAGGTCCAAACCATAGGGGAGTGTTTAAGGGTTATTTTGGAAGAAGGGTTTTCTCTCAGAATAACTGCATCTAAACAGTTTTTATTTCAAAATAAAGTATTTTGAAATAGCGCCCGTACGCATGTAACATGGGATATTTAAATCCCAGTTTCATTTACAATTTCGAAGGTCTACATTTGCATCCCTCTCTGCAAGTGTAGACATATCCTGTGTGTTGCAACCTCACAGCACTCACCTGATGTTCCCTCCCCACTGCCTGAAGATGTTTGGGAGTCCTCCTGTGTCTGGGGGACTGGCTCCAAGGTGAAGGTCACAGTGCTTCTGAAATCCTCCTCTTTGTCCTGGAGCTGCAGGTCATCAGCGTTGTCATCCTGAAGCTGCAGCTGCTGCTGCACAGGTGTTTCCATCCCAGACTCCACAACTATCCCTACAGACAGGGGTTTTCCAAACCCCAGGATTCGGTCCAGTTCCTCATAGTATGCACAGTAATGCAGTGCTGCCCCAGAGCGGGAGCTGCCCTCAAGGGCCCTCACATACCTCTGCCACAATTCATTGAGCTTGGGTCTGACTTGGTCTGGGATGCAGGGTGGGAGGTGGCCTTTCTTTGCAAGGCCATCAGCCATTTGGCCATAAATGTCTGCATTCCTCTGCCTGGACTGCTGAGCCTGCAGAGACTCCTCCTCGGATCACAGCTCCAAGAGGGTCTTTATCTCTGGCCCAGACAATGACAGTGCCTGGCGTTTGCTGCCCCTTGCTTGATTTGATTCCCAGGCAATGCAAGGTGGGAAGGGAACAGGCAACCTCCTGGGGGGAGATCTTATTTAACCCTGAACAACAGGCACGAGTGGGTCCCACAGCCAAGGGCTCCTTCTCACCGCTTTTCGTGGGGAGCAGCTCAAACAAAACTAATTTGGCTGTTGTAGGGTCACAAACCATTTTATCTCTAACTGTAGGAATTGTAAAATATGACACCAGTGCTTGCAGGAGAGACACTGTCATTGAAAAAAAATCTGGGATGGGTGAGCCTTCCCGTTCCAGACTCAAGTGGAGTGGACTCAGGGTGTGGGGGGAAGGAGCTTGAACCAGCAGGTCACATGTCTTCCAGGCATGAACTATGAGACGGGTTCATCCTGTCCCTCTCCCCCCCCCCCCCCACTGCCCATTCTAAGGATTGTCGAAGTAAAAACTTCACTCTGTTTACGCGGCTAAAATATATGGTTTTATTGGCCAATAAAAGCAAAGTGAGCCAAACGTGGACCCAGCAAAGTCAGGCCCAGTAAGGCTGCTGATACAATCCGTCATAGTATCTTTATACCCTTGACCAAACAGCCTGACGTCAGGGCATTCAAATACAGAAATCATCAATTAAGCTAGGAAAATAAAGCCTTATCAACAAGATGGAGGACAGGTACGAGGGAGTACCTCTCCTGTCTAAACCAGCCCAATTAACACATTCCAATAGCACATCTGTCTTGGCCTGGCACATGGGGTGATAGAAAGTTCACTCTGGCCTACATGCAAAGGCAAAAAGCTGAAATGGTTTCTGCTATACAAGATGGCTTTTAGCTAAACATATAAAATGGTTACGGCAGTCTCTACAACTCCCCCCTTTTAGCCTTTTAAAGGCTAACCATGAAACCATTTTATATCTCCATTTCCATTAAAGTATTAATATACATTTCCTGTTCCTTTCTCTGCTCATCATATTTTAACATCATTACTTCCACATTCTCTCTAGTAAGGGTCTGTCTTGTGCTTTTTAGAATACAAGCAATACAGCATTTGATTAACAAGAAACAAAAATAAACACAAAAGAATATAACTAATACTAAAACTACACCTTGAAGAATCCAAGTTCCCACATGTCCAAACCAGCCTCTCAACGAACCCCAGAGAGTCCTGTCTTCCTCCTGCCTTAGGCTTTCCACAGTTCTTTCAATCTCTAAGGCATTTTCCTCCACTTCCTTGCTGGTGTCAGTAATATACACACAGCATTCTTTTCCCACTAAGGCACAAACCCCGCCCTTACTAGCTAGGACATAGTCTAGGGCCATCCGGTTTGGGCTCTTTCCCACTCTGGCTCCTGAACCATTACATGTCCAGCAGTACTTTCCAATTGGGGTCAGGTCTAGGTGGATATACCCTGGGTTAGTAAACCCTTTATCCTGCCAAGTATCATTTGGCTTCAGTTCACTAAACAGTGGGCCATTCATTTGAGTGTTGTTCAGTGGGACCGGAATCATTGGGATGCCTCCTTCTGAATGTACAGGACTGTGAGCACATATCCAGCAACCTGTGGAATTAAATTCTTGGGAAACTTGATTCATTAAAAGCATAAACACATTTGAACCATACAGGTTATAACTACTAGGTATTAAAAAACAAGATTAAGCATAAGCTCAACAGGAATTGTTTGTCCAGCCTCATGCTGGCTGTTCTTCAGGACTTCGTAGATTGCTTCACCTATCGCTGGCAGGTTCTTCTGGGTCGCAGCTGGTACCTTGGCCTCGGTTCCTCAGGATCGTCTGCTTCTGGGCTTGGATTGCCGGTACCAAGCCTGCGCTGATCCTCGTCTACTTCTGGACCTGGGTTTCCGGTACCAGGTCTGCGGTGCTCCTGGTTAGGGCTAACCTCTGTAGGGGCTGGAACCGCTTTGCAGTGGGACGCGTGAATCCAGGTGGGGAATCCCTCACACTTTACAGCAGTATGGGTGGTCAGAAGGACTTGGTAGGGACCCTTCCACCTGGGTTCCAGGGCAGTCTTCCGCTGGTGAACCTTCACGCAGACCCAGTCTCCTGGTTGTAGTTTATGGCACGGCTCAGTCGGGGCCTCCTGGAAGGCGTCCTTAACCTGTGAATGATAGGACTGTACACACCTCATAAGTTCCTGACAATACTTGACTATGCTTCCTTTAATAAGTGTGACATCAGCCAGGCCAATATCTGGGCTGCTTAACAGTCTCATAGGTCGGCCACATGCAATCTCATGTGGACTGAGTCCAGTTTTCCGATTAGGAGTGGCTCTCATGCTCATTAGGGCAATCGGGAGAGCTTCTACCCATGTTAAGCCAGAATCTTCACATATCTTAGCAAGTTTGTTCTTTAGAATCCCGTTGCGTCTCTCTACTGCTCCTGCGCTCTCCGGGTGTCGCGGGCAGTGCAGTGCTTGTCTGATAGAGTAGTACTTTGCCAGGTTTTGAACAATTTGTCCAGTAAAGTGGGTACCTCTATCACTGGAGATCACAAGGGGTATTCCCCATGATGGGATGTAATGATTTAGAAGTTTCTTAGCTACTGTGATGGCATCTGCTTTCCTGCAGGGATAAGCTTCTACCCATCCCGAAAACAAACAAACAATAACCAGTACATATTCAAAAGATTGACATTTAGGCAATTGAATAAAATCCATTTGTAAATTTAGAAATGGTCCCAAAGGCGGAGGTCTGGTTGCCGGAACTGTCTTTACAGGTTTTCCCACGTTGTGGGCTTGGCAGACAGGGCAAGCCAGACAGTAATCTTTAGCTGCTTGGGAGAATTTAGGAGCAAACCAATTTTGCTTTACGATTGCTACCATCCCCCCTTTGCCAACGTGTGACAGTCCATGGAGCACGGAGGCAAGGTGAGGTAGCAAGACCACTGGGGCAACAATGCGGCCGTCAGAGCTGCGCCACAAATGGTCTGGGTGCAAGGTGCACCCTACCAGTCTCCACTCCTGCTTTTCTGATTCTGGGGCTTGGTCCTGCAGGAGGGCCAGTTCTGACAGAGATGGCATTGGAGCTGGCGATGGTAGGAGAGAAGGGAAAAATGGCAGGTAGAGGAGCAGATTTCACTACATTCCAGACAGTACAAACTGCATAGTCTACTACTAAAACTTCACTAGAATTATAAAAGCAAAAAACCGTTTGTGTAAAGCACAAAGTTAAGATTATTCAAGGTACTTAAATTATTTTTTTTTCTCATTAAAACAACAATATGGTACACACAACAATGTCTGAAATACATATATCACAATTAAGACACACAAGACAAATCTGGACAGAACACAGAACACAAACTTATTATGTCATGACACAGAACCATGGTTTTTTTCTTCAGTTAATTTTCAGCTGATATTAGCACTTTTTGATGATCTGAAAGACAAGAAAACATTTCTACCCCCATCGGGGTGGCCCATTATAACTTAAAATACTGCCTAAGATCTGCTAGGGGAACCGGTTACAGCTAGTTCCCTACCACTTCCATGGGCAAGTGAGCTGCAACTTTCCGAGAACAAGGGTGCTTCATCGGTACTCGTGACCTTCCACTCCCTTGAATTACCTCAGAGTTGCTAGCCCTACCCAACAGTGGCATGCCTCAGTTTCCATCTTGTACTGCAGACCAGGTTGTTGTGGGGTTTGTTGTTTTTTTGGTTTTTTTTTTTTAAATGTGTGAAGCTTCAAATGATTTACTGCCACAGAAACTCTTTCTTAGAACAAGGCGCTTGCTAGTTACTATTTCAGCAAGCAAAAAGGTTTTCTTTTCCTGAAAAGAATCATATACAATGTTACAGGCTTGCTTATGGGGGACAGTGCCCCCCCCCTTCCTCTTCCAAAACAGACAGGCAGTTTGCAGACACATTGAACAGAAACACCGTGAAGTTTCTGGGCTTGGATTTTTTAAAACAATAATTAGTTTCTTTGAAAGACACATTTAACCCTTAGGGTGCAGGTTTTACAAATTTACAATGTATAGATTCTATTTTTTTTATGCAGTTAACCAATTAAGTTTCAGTAGAATTCCTTATTTTTCCTGTAATAGATTTAACAAAGTGTCTGTAGCCAAATGTTTAAACTTGATTGTTTCTTCGCGTAGATGATTAAAAGAGGCTGCAAGAAACAAGGAGTCATTTCTAAAGCAGTTTTTTTTTTTTACACATTACAATATTGCTTAATTTCTTTTCCTTAGAATTTGGAGGAACACTTCCCTTAAACTGTTAAACTTATTTTAAACTTGGTGTTTTGCTTTGGATCGGGCAAGTTTGTTACAGGAGCCCGTGTTTTCAAAGGGAAGAGCTAATTCCTTTCAGTTACTTTTTTGTGTTTCCTCTCTATCTGTGTATGCGTTATAAAGAGGGATAGAGGGGTGATGTTGTGCTGAATTTCCCACCCCCCCATCTTGGTTGATACGGGTGTACCAACTGAGAAATCTCTTTTTTTTTTTTTTTCCCACTTCTTGTGCATTATTTTGGCACAGAGGCTCTGCAGCAAGTTTGTAAGTTACCTATCTTACTGCAGGGCAGATTTTTTTTGCTTTTCTGAGCTTCACTTTCATCCCTCAGGGCTTTAATTTTTCCTCTTTTCCAATTCGTTAAATGCTTACAGGTCCTTGGACCATTATGCACGTACATGTAGTACACAGGGGTGCCTTTCAGCAGTGTGGGGGGATGTTTAGATTAACCCCCACCTAAACTAACTTTACACACTCTAAAGAAAGAGTCTGCCGGGTCTAGAGTGTCAGACCTTAGCAGCTCATGAAATAAGGGGAGTCGTCACTCCCTCACATATCCGCTGAGTCTTGAGGTTCAGCTGACCCCCTTAAATGTAAGACTTTAGTCATATCGAAAGTCCCTTGCAATGGGAATTGTAATTTGGAATCATTTTGAGTATACAAATTCCATTTATCTAAAAAACTTGCAAGTATTTTTCCCATAGTGGGTATACATAAAGAAAGCCGGACTGTCCTTAGAAGGCACTGGAATTCCTGCGGACTGACCTACCCCCATTTTCTGCGCGCGCTCAAACAGATTCTGCAAGGCACCGAACCAAAGTCCGCCTGCTTGCACTACCCCCCCTTTGTATTGCGAGGCACTGGACTCAAAGTCCACCTGGCTCGCAGGGGCTGCGAGTCACCGGATTAAGAGAAATCCGCCTGCCCGCACCGATCCACCCCCCTTTTGTATTGCGAGGCACTGGACTCAAAGTCCACCTGGCTCGCAGGGGTTTCCGGCACCCGTCCCAGCCCGGCAGAACACCACGTCCTGGCGCCTGGAGACAGCCTGGCAGAGTGGGGAAATACTATGGCCTGGGGTTAGCCTCAGAGGTCAGTACTACGTCCACAAATAACAGAGAGAGACAACAAAGCTTCCCCACAGTTCCGTGTGCCGAGAGAGAGTAATGGCACCACACCAGCCTTTAGCGTCCGAACACAGAGGGTCCAGCGCATGGCTGCCTCACTAGAGACACCGGTGTGCCCTTTTGGAACTGTGACACATAAGACAGGCCTAATAGACAAAG
Organism: Pelochelys cantorii; assembly: GCA_032595735.1. Taxonomy (NCBI): domain Eukaryota; kingdom Metazoa; phylum Chordata; order Testudines; family Trionychidae; genus Pelochelys; species Pelochelys cantorii. The sequence continues at coordinate 7,873,701 of CM064345.1, forward strand.
ACAGACACAGACAGACAAAAAATGTTAGCCGCTCCACAAAATTGAATTCCGTAGCCCCCCTTACCCCAATGGCCAGCCGTCACTCCAAATCCTAAGCCCTCACCCAGGAGATTTCGTAACAGGTATCCCCTTTACCTTCTATTGAGCGCTCTGAGAGGTTTGGAAGTGGAGTGCCGGTCCGTCCATACGGGCAAGTGGCGCGTTAGGAATCTCGGTGGAACCTCCAAATTGTCGAAGTAAAAACTTCACTCTGTTTACGCGGCTAAAATATATGGTTTTATTGGCCAATAAAAGCAAAGTGAGCCAAACGTGGACCCAGCAAAGTCAGGCCCAGTAAGGCTGCTGATACAATCCGTCATAGTATCTTTATACCCTTGACCAAACAGCCTGACGTCAGGGCATTCAAATACAGAAATCATCAATTAAGCTAGGAAAATAAAGCCTTATCAACAAGATGGAGGACAGGTACGAGGGAGTACCTCTCCTGTCTAAACCAGCCCAATTAACACATTCCAATAGCACATCTGTCTTGGCCTGGCACATGGGGTGATAGAAAGTTCACTCTGGCCTACATGCAAAGGCAAAAAGCTGAAATGGTTTCTGCTATACAAGATGGCTTTTAGCTAAACATATAAAATGGTTACGGCAGTCTCTACAGGATAGACCTAAAACAGATTCCGTAATGAGTCTCTTTGTTATTTCAAAATATTATTCCAGTGGGGGCTGGAATCTTTTGGCCAGCCTAGGTGGGGGGGCCAAGAGCTGAAATCACCAAGGAAACTGACAAAGAGCTGAAATCACTGAGTTTGGCCCAGAGCCAGACCCATCCCCATCCTAGGAGCAGCAGCTGGCAGAAGCAAGCAGCCAGCTGGGCAGCCGGTAGGGGCAACAGCAGGTAGCTGGTGGGTGGCCAGTAGGAACAGCGGCAGGTGGCCAGCAGGGTGGCTGGAGGGAGTGGCCAGCAAGCGGCCGGTAGGAGCAGCGGCAAGAGGTCAGCAGAGTGAGTGAGAGGCCTCCTATGCCCACCCCCCTAAGAGTGGGAGGTGAGCTCTGAAAATCACCTCTGAGCTCTTATCTGCCCTGAGCAAGGGCAGCAAATGTGAGTGGGGTACAGAGAAAGTTTGGGCATGTGAATGGGACACTTACATTACTGGCAAAGGACATTGCTCAATCCACTTGGGCGGGGACTTTTTTGTGGGTTGGTTATGAACCCTGCTTGTGGTATTTTCCCAGGCTAATGCCACGTTACTTCTCTCCCTCTTTCATTAAAAGTTTCTTTTCTACCTTCAGACTCTGTGCTGGCAAGTGGGGAAGCATCGCCTCCGTGAGGCGCCCAGGGGTGTGTGCAGATTTCCCAGGCTGCTGGGTGGGGGCTTGAGCCAGTTTTGTGTGAGATGGATGAAAAGGAACTCCTAGATATTGAACCCAGCCATGGCTGCTGCCGGCACTACCTGGCAGAAGGGTTACACTTGCAAGGAGAGTGACCAAAAGACAGGCCTTGCTGTGAGAATGATTTGAACCTGTACAGGGAAACCCTCTTGAATTTCTCATCCAGCACCTTAACCACTCAGCCACCACAGCTGTAAGGACAACATGTCCCCCCTCCCCCTCCAGGGCCAGGGGAACTGGTAAATAATCCCAGTGCCCAGGCCTGACGTCACCTGCCACACAGAATTCACACAGCAAACCTGGCTCCCAGAGAACAGGGGGAGTTTGGGAGCTCATTGATGGGCTGTGGGGTGAAGCATCAAACCAGCTCTCTTCTGTGGGGCCTGTGAATGTTGCTGAATTTGGGCCCCTGCACCTGGCAATAGCAAACAAAAGGTCTGGGGGGGCCACACAGAGACCCTGCTGGGCTGAGCAGGAAGTGTCTGAGACTTTGCTTTGTCTTTGCCTGTGGGCTTGGCTGTCTGCAGCCTGGAAACCTCCTGGCTCCTCAGACCAGGGCTATGTCTACACTGGCAGCTTCTTGCGCAAGAACATCTTGCGCAGGAAGTCTTGCGCAAGAAAACATCCACATTGCCATGTGCATGCTGTGCTTTTAGCCATAGGGCTTTCTTGTGCAAGAAATCCCTGCCGAGCGTCCACACTGCCCTCTTGCACAAGAGCTCCTGCGCAAGAGGGCTTACACCTGTTAAAAAAGAGTGTAGCTCTTGTGTAAGGAGCCCTCTCTTACCACGCTGTACTGTAAATTTACTTGCACAAAAGCGGGCGGGCAGTGTGGACGCTCTGCAGATTCTTGCGCAAGAACGGCCGTACTTGCGCAAGAAGCCGCGAGTGTAGACATAGCCCACTGGTTTGGATGCAGCGTTACAGAAGTCGGAATAATGGAATTTCTGTGTAGACACTCACATTGGTATTTCAGAATAATGGCCGTTATTCCCAAGTAACGCTGCTGTGTAGATGCATCCTAAGAGAAATGCTGAGCAAGTGCTCCTGCAATGTCAGGGGAGACAGGGAAATGAGGTCACTTCTCTAGATATACAAAAATAGGAGGTGTCAGGAATGGGATTTGAACCCACACTTCCATTTGGAGACCAGAACACCCAACTGAGACAAAGACAAGTCTTTCAGTCTGGCACCTTAGACCACTCAGCCATCTAACACCCATGTAAAAACCTTTAACCTCAGTTTTCTTACATGTGTGTGTTCCTCAGCAAGACTGAGGAGCCACCCCTCTATCCCCACTTAACAGCCGCTCTACAGCACAACTGGGTTTCTCCACACTCACACTCATCTACTGTTGTGAGATGTTTTGCAGTGAGCTGACAAGAAACGGAAGAGGGGAAACCGCTGGCCCATAGAACCGAGCCTTGGGATTCTCCTGTGCCAGGGAGTCTGTGTCACTGCCCTTGGGGTCCTAAGCGGGCGGCTCCTGTGTTTGTTGGCTCCATAGCAGGGGTGTCTCTTCTGCAGGGAGATGCTTGTTCCCGGGGCTAACGCTTATCCATATGATATACTCTGTGCAGGGACTGTTGGTCTTTGTGTCACAGTATGTGTCTGGGACGTGGGAGTGAGGAACCTGCCTCAAATAGACATGTATCCACCCCCCATGTTCTGCTTGAGACCCCGGAGCCCTGATTTTGACTCGTGCCTGGCATGTGTGGAATTAGATCTGGAGGGAGATTTCAAGAGTCCCACAACAGCTGCTGCTCACATGCAGATGTGTACATCTGTCTGGGGTTACTGGGCACATGGCCTGCTTTCTATTCCTGCCAACCTGGGCAAAGCAGCATCACTGGCTCAGGGGTTCCTCTCCTCAGTGTGCTGCAGAGAAAGCCCTTGTGTGTTAAAGGGCCTCAGGGAGCCCAGAGCAGAGGGACCTGTGATTCTAGTCCCATTGATCCCCTCAACACACGCACACAATCCCAGCCCCAACCCTCCCCCCACATCCCTAATCCTGTGCCCTGACTTCTGTACCCTACCACAACCTCACCCTGCCCTGAGCCCCACCCACACACTCCCCAAATCCCTGCCTTGAGCCTCCCACGCTCCACTCCACACTTTAATTTCTTACAGGTAGGCTATGTGTACAATGGCGGGTTCTTGCACAGGAATATCTTGCGCAAGATCTCTTCCGCAAGAAAACATCCACACTGGCCAGAACCACATCGTAAGAACACTGAGCTCTTGCACAAGAAAGCGTCCACACTGGTGGGAAGCCCTTGTGGAAGAACGTGTCTCCGGAAGCAATTCGGCCATATGAAGAGGTCACCAGCAGCGTCTGGGGGTATGCGCCGGACCCCCACTGGGAAACGTATTTAAAGGGACTCCTGGATGGCCATTTCCCTGTGGCTGCATACTCACGCACCCTTCTGAGGGAGCGAGAGCCACAACAGCACCTGTCACGTGTGTTCCTGACAAGTGCCCCTGAGCACCCTCGCTGCCACCGTCACAGCCATGGAGCCGGAGGAGGACCCCAGACAGCAACGTCTGCTCCTCATGGCCGTTATAGAGGCTGTGGAGCTCCTCCACCAGGGAGCCACATTGCTCCAGCAGGAGCTGGAGACTGGGCAGCAGGTGCAGGACCTCGCCATGGCTGCAGCTGGGCTTGGGCACCTGCACCCAACCACTGACAGGTGCCTCTGGAGCTATCACACCAGTGGGGATTGGTGGGAGTGCCTGGTGCTGGGACAATGGGGCGACCAGCAGTAGGTGCAGAACTTCCGGATGCACAGGGGGACATTCCATGAGCTCTGCACCTGGCTCACCCCTGCGCTCCGGAAGCAGGACACCTGCCTGCGCCCCGCCATCCCCGTGGAGAAGAGGGTTGCGATTGCCCTCTGGAAACTGGCCACCCCGGACAGCTACCGCTCCGTGGCGAACCAGTTCGGGGTGGGCAGGTCCACCGTTGGCGCGGTCATCTGGCAGGTAAGGCCCTCCGTGGACCACGGGCTCGTCCTGGGGGAGGGAAGGGAAAGGGCCAGACCGGGCTGGGGGAGGCTGTAGGGGCAGGGGAACGTCCCGCACCCAGGGGGTCACGCTGTCCCTCCTGCACACAGCCCCGCTGGTGGGGGGGGAATCCCGGGGGGGCAGAGGGTCCTAGCCTGCGTGGGGGGGAGGGGCCATCAAAGGGAGGGTGAGCACACTCCAGGGGCCCATGTACGCACTGTGTCTCATTCCATGCATCCCCTGTGCTCCCATGTGCCCCTCTGCAGGTCGTCAATGCCATCAACGACGTGCTGCTCCAGAGGGTGATCCACCCCCGTGATGTGGACACCACCATTGCCGGCTTCACCAGCCTCGGGTTCCCGAACTGTGGGGGAGCCGTAGACGGGACCCACATCCCCATCCGGGCGCCAGAGCACCAAGTGGCCCGGTTCATAAACCGGAAGGGCTACTGCTCAGTGGTGCTCCAGGTGCTAGTGGACCACCAGGGCCGGTTCCAGGACATTTATGTGGGGTGGTCCGGCCAGGCCGACGATGCTCGCATCTTCAGGTGCTCAGGCCTGTGCCACAGGCTGGAGGCGGGCACCTACTTCCCCCAGCAGGAATTCACCATTGGGGATGTCAGGATGCCAGTCTGCATATTGGGGGATGAGGCCTACCCCCTGATGGCCTGGCTGATGCGGCCATACACCGGCCACCTGGACCACAGCCAGGCCACCTTCAACAGCCACCTGGACCGGGCCCGCAATCCCGTCGAGTGCACCTTTGGCCGTCTGAAGGCATGGTTTAGGTGCCTCCTGACCTGCCTGGACATGGGGGAGCAGCACATCCGGGAGGTCATCTCGGCATGTTGCGTGCTCCATAATATTATTGAGGGGAGGGGGGAGGCCTTGCTCCCAGGGTAGATGGCAGGTGAGGGCCAGGCCTACCAGCAGCCCCAAATGGCCGCCACCCGGCAGACCAACCGCTATGGCGTTCGGGTCCGGGAAGCCCTCCGGGTGATGCTGGACCAGGCCCCACAACAGGCCGCTCCTATACCTCTGCCCACAGGGATGCCCCCGTGCCCCCACTTCCCGCTCCCATCACCACCCCTTCCTGCCACTCTTCCCTCACCCCCCAATAAATAAAATGCACTTGCTGTAGATAAGGCACTTTTTTATTTACATAGGGAAGGGAGTCCACTGTGGGGATGGGGGAGGAGGGGACCCTGAACTGGGAGGGCCTCATGGTTCTGAATGGAGGCCTCTCCCACCCCCATGGGTGCAGGGGCGCTTCTGCCCATCGTGCCGGGTTGGGGCAGGCTGCACCAGGAGGTGCCGAGGGTGGGGGACCTCGGGAGGGGGCATGGGCAAGGCAGGGGGAAAAGCGGGTGGAGAGCTGGGGGGGAGCAGAGGGGGGCCTGGCAGCATTGGGCTGCTGCACAGGGCCCATCTGATTGGCAATGGTGCCCAGGAGAGTGCAGACATGGTCGCAGTGCTCCAGGTACTGGCCCCACACCCGCTCCCACCACTCTGCATCTGCGTGGATCTTCCAGGTAAGAGCGCGCTCCATGTGCTCAATTGCACAGACGTGGTGGTGGAGCAGGTGGTGGCGGTCCCGGGACCACTGCGACGGGCCCTGGATCCTTTGCACCAGCGGGATGGGGCTGGAAGGTCCCTCACTGGCAGGGGGTCCCACTGCAGGAGAAGCAGAGGAGAGCAACATGGTCAGTGAGGCCTGCTCCAAACGGTGTTCCAGAGCCCGGTGCCCTCCTCCCAGCACATCACAATGCCCGGGGACAGGTGTGGCTGGTGAGGGGGAATTCCCCTGGGGCAGCGGGGGGGGGGGTCCCAAGGTGGCCCAGAAGTCCCCAGGGGGGCTGCATGTGCTTGGGGGGCCTCTTGTGCCTTCCCCAGGGGAAGCTATGGTGTCCCAGAGGTGGCCATGGATGTGTGCTGTGTGCAGCACCCTTTAGGCTGTGTGGGGTTAGGCCTGCAACCTTGGGGCTGGCCTACTCCTGGCCAAACCCTTCCCCCCTCCCCCCCGGTCTGGTTGAGTGGAATCCCTGGGGTCCCAGGCGTGTGCTGGGGCGAGCTGCTGCTTCTCTGTGCCACTTGCTCTATCACTTGATGATGGAGCAAAGGCATGACGTGGCTGAAGGGGAAAGCTTAGATATGCAGATGGAAGCAGGATCAAGGGCTCAGAGGGGGAACTGCTGGGTGAAGAAAATGGACAGTGGAAACATGTGACTAAGAGAACCAGGCAGAGGAAAAGATGGGTCAGTGAAGGAAAAATAGAGCTCAAGAACAGGTATGTGGAGCTGGAGAATGAAGAAGGGGTACAGCAGGTAGATAATGAAGATGGAAGGGTAAGGAAGAAGAGAAGAGTGGCTAGTCCCATAGATAAAGGGGAAGAGTTAATGGAGACAACACCAATAATGAGCATTAGGAGGATACAGGATGGGTTAAAGAGGATTACAAGGGAAAACAGGAATGGCAAGGACTTGCAGCCAGAGGAAGCAAGAGATAGATCAGAGAATCGCACTGTCACTAGGAAAAGGCAGGTCTACGTGATTGGGGACTACTTATTGAGAAGAATAGATAGGCCTGTAACCAGAGCTGATCCAGAGAATAGAAGGGTGTGCTGTCTGCCAGGTGCTAAGATACGGGATGTGGAACTGAGGTTGAAGAGGATTATTAAGGGAGCAGGAAGGAATCCATTGATCATCCTTCATGTAGGAACAAACGATACGGCTAGATTCTCGCTGGAACGAGTTAAGGGAGACTATGCTAGGCTGGGGAGGACGCTCAAGGAAATTGAGGCTCAGGTGATCTTTAGTGGGATTCTGCCTGTTCCTAGAGAAGGGCAACTAAGATGTGACAGGATTATGATGATCAATAGATGGCTTAGGCAGTGGTGCTATAAGGAGGGTTTTGGGATGTATGGTCGCTGGGAGGCTTTTATGGACAGAGGACTGTTCTCTCGGGATGGACTTCACCTAAGTAGGGAGGGAAATAGAATTCTAGGATGGAGGCTGGCTCAACTGATTAAGAGAGCTTTAAACTAGGAATTTGGGGGAGACGGTTGGGAGATGTCCAGGTAATCTCTACGCCGGAATTTAACACTGAGAGGGAGGGAAACGAAGTAAGAAAGGATATAGCTGGGGGTAGGAGAATGTACATGAGGAAGGGTAGGGTGGATACTAGTCTAATAGGTCATATTGGAGTTACAACGTCCGTGCCAAATTGGGTAAAGAATGTGAGTGAGGCCAAACAGCAAAAATTAAGATGTTTGTACACCAATGCAAGGAGCCTAGGTAACAAAATGGAGGAACTAGAGCTATTGGTCCAGGAAGTGAAACCAGATATATAGGAATAACAGAAACATGGTGGAATACTAGGCATGACTGGAGTACAGGTATTGAAGGGTATGTGCTGTTTAGGAAAGACAGAAATAAGGGTAAAGGTGGTGGAGTCGCATTGTATATCAAAGATGAGGTAGATTGTAGAGAAATAAAAAGTGATGGAATGGAGAAGACAGAGTCTGTTTGGGCAAAAATCACATTGGGAAAGAAAACTATCAGATCCTCCCCTGGGATAGTGCTTGGGGTGTGTTATAGACCACCAGGGTCCAATTTGGATATGGATAGAGACCTCTTTAATATTTTTAATGAAGTAAATACTCATGGAAACTGCGTAATCATGGGAGATTTCAACTTTCCAGATATAGACTGGAGAACAAGTGCTAGTAATAATAATAGGGCTCAGATTTTCCTAGATGTGATAGCTGATGAATTCCTTCATCAAGTAGTTGCTGAACCAACAAGGGGGGATGCTAGTTTAGATTTGGTTTTGGTGAGTAGCGAGGACCACATAGATGAAATGGTTGTAGGGGATAATCTTGGCTCGAGTGATCATGAGCTAATACAGTTCAAATTAAATGGAAGGATAAACAAAAATAAATCTGAGACTAGGGTTTTTGATTTCAAACGGGCTAACTTTAATAAATTAAGGAAATTAGTTAGGGAAGTTGATTGGACTAAAGAAATTACGGATCTTGAGGTGGAGGAGGCCTGGGATTATTTTAAGTTAAAGTTGCAGATGCTGTCAGAAGCCTGTATCCCAAGAAAAGGGAAAAAAATTATAGGCAGGTGTGTTAGACCAAGCTGGATGAGCAAGCATCTCAGAGAGGTGATTAAGAAAAAGCAGAAAGCATATAAGGAGTGGAAGATGGGAGGGAATCAGTAAAGAAAGCTACCTTATTGAGGTTAGAGCATGTAGGGACAAAGTGAGAGAGGCTAAAAGTCAGGTAGAGTTGGACCTTGCAAAGGGAATTAAAACCAATAGTAAAAGGTTTTATAGCCATATAAATAGGAAAAAAACAAAAAAAGAAGAAGAAGTAGGACTGCTAATTACTAAGGATGGAGTGGAGGTTAAGGATAATTTAGGAATGGCCCAATATCTAAACAAATACTTTGCTTCAGTCTTTAATGAGGCTAATGAAGAGCTTAGGGATAATGGTAACATAACAAATGGGACTAAGGATATGGAGGTAGATATTACCATATCCGAGGTAAAAACCAAACTTGAACAGCTTAATGGGAGTAAATCGGGGGGCCCAGATAATCTTCATCCAAGAATATTAAAGGAACTGGCACATGAAATTGCAAGTCCATTAGCAAAATTTTTTAATAAATCTCTAAACTCAGGGGTTGTACCATTTGACTGGAGAATTGCTAATATAGTTCCTATTTTTAAGAAAGGAAAAAAATGCGACCCGGGTAACTATAGGCCTGTTAGTTTGACATCTGTAGTATGCAAGATCTTGGAAAAAATTTTGAAGGAGAAAGTAGTTAGAGACATTGAGGCTAATGGCAACTGGGACAAATTACAACATGGTTTTACAAAAGGTAGATCGTGCCAAACCAACCTGATCTCCTTTTTTGAGAAAGTAACCGATTTTTTAGATAAAGGAAATACAGTGGATCTAATCTACCTCGACTTTAGTAAGGCATTTCATGCAGTACCACATGGGGAATTATTGGTTAAATTGGAAAAAATAGGGATTCATATGAAAGTTGAGAGGTGGATAAGCAACTGGTTAAAGGGGAGACTACAGCGGGTCATATTGAAAGGTGAACTGTCAGGTTGGAGGAAGGTTACTAGCGGAGTTCCTCAGGGATCAGTTTTGGGGCCAATTTTATTTAATCTTTTTATTGCTGACCTTGGCACCAAAAGTGGAAGTGTTCTGATAAAATTTGCGGATGACACAAAGTTGGGAGGTATTGCCAATTCAGAAAAGGATCGGGATATCATACAGGAAGATCTGGATGACCTTGTAAATTGGAGTGATAGTAATAGGATGAAATTTAATAGTGAGAAGTGTAAGGTTATGCATTTAGGGATTAATAACAAGAATTTTAGTTATAAGCTGGGGACACATCAGTTGGAAGTAACGGAAGAGGAGAAGGACCTCGGAGTCCTGGTTGATTATAGGATGACTATGAGCCGCCATTGTCACATGGCCGTGAAAAAGGCTAATACGGTCTTGGGATGTATTAGGCGAGGTATTTCCAGTAGGACTAAGGAGGTGTTAGTGCCATTATACAAGGCATTGGTGAGACCTCATTTGGAATACTGTGTGCAGTTCCGGTCTCCCATGTTTAAGAAGGATGAATTCAAACTAGAACAGGTACAAAGAAGGGCCACTAGGATGATCTGAGGAATGGAGAACCTGTCTTATGAAAGGAGACTGAAGGAGCTTGGCTTGTTTACCTTAACCAAAAGAAGGCTGAGGGGGGACATGATTGCATTCTTTAAATATATTAGACGGATAAATACCAGGGAGGGAGAGGAATTATTTAAGCTTAATACCAATGTGGACACAAGAACAAATGGATATAAGCTGGCTAGTAGGAAGTTTAGACTTGAGATTAGACAAAGGTTTCTAACCATTAGAGGAGTGAGGCTCTGGAACAGCCTTCCAAGGGAAGTAGTGGGGGCAAAAGATCTATCTGGCTTCAAGATTAAACTAGATGGGTTTATGAAGGGGATGGTTTGATGAGATAACATGATCTTGGTAACTAATTGACCATTCATTATCAGTGGTAAATAGGTCAATGGAGGGATGATAGGAGTTACTGTAGAGAACTTTCTGGGTGTCTGGCTGGTGAGTCTTGCCCACATGCTCAGGGTTTAGCTGATCGCCATATTTGGGGTCGGGAAGGAATTTTCCTCCAGGGTAGATTGGCAGAGGCCCTGGAGGTTTTTCGCCTTCCTCTGTACCATGGGGTACAGATCACAGCTGGAGGATTCTCTGCATCTTGGGGTCTTTGAACCATTGTTTCAAGGACTTCAATATCTGAGATATAGGTGAGAGGATTATTCTAGGAGTGGGTGGGTGAGATTCTGTGGCCTGCATCGTGCAGAGGGTCAGACTAGATGATCATAATGGTCCTTTCTGACCTTAAAGTCTATGAGTCTATGGTCTGGCTGCACGTAGGGTTGCCAGATGGTTTCAACAAAAATACCAGACACACTTGACATTACATGACAGTCTATTTACATCTTAGTAAAAAAATACCAGACATGTATATTTTCTCATTTATATCCTCTCAATTTGTTTCTGGAACAGAAAGCTCAAAGACTGGACTGTCCGGTTCAAAACTGGACACCTGGCAACCCTAGCTGCACGAGGTTGCACGTGCTGCATGCCTCTGCGCAGCATGTGGTCAGGCTGTGCCATGTGCCGCTATCTCTCTCCGACCCTGTGGCCCTCCCCGCCCCCCCTTCTCCAGCACACTTGCGAATGGTAGCCACTGCACTCACCAGACAATCCCTTGCCAGCTTCTGAGGATGCTCAGGACACATCCTGACTGCTGCTGGGCCTGGATGGTGAGGTCTGGCTGCTGTCCTCTGCCACCTCCTCCTCCTCGTCTGAGGACCAGTCTCTCTCCTCCTCCTCCGGTGGCCTGGGTCAGACCACTGGGGTGGCCTTTGCCGTGTCCACCTGGGCCAGCAGGGGACTGGCCCCTTTATCCCCCAAGATCTGGTGCAGGTGGTGATACTGGGGACAGGCAGTGGCTCTGCCGCCCCCACACTCGCTGGCCCGCACGTAGGTGAGGCACAGGTCCTTCACCTTGGCCCAGACCTGTTCCAGGGTCCGGGCCGGGTGTCCCTTTGCGGCCAGTGCCTGGGCCATCTGGGCGAAAATGTGCGCATTCGTCCTCCGGGACTTGGGGTCCCGAAGGGCCTCCTCCTTTCCCCAGAGGTCCAGGAGGGCAGTCACCTCAGCAGTGCTCCAGCATGAAGCCCGCCGCTTGGTGCCCCCTCGGGCCTGCTGGGTGCTTTGGGGTGGCTCCTCCATGGGGTCTGAGGGACCTGGCTGAGGCTGGGCAGCTGCCATTCCTCCCTCTGGCTGCTACCCAGGCTGCATGTGGCAAATGGCTGTGCTCCGTGCCTGTGCCTTTAAGGGAGGGGACAATTGGGGGAACCAATGAGTGGTGAATGCCTGTACGGAGTGTTGCAGAGGCCACCTGTGGTTTTCACTGGAGGCCAATTCTTGCGCAAGTACGCGCTTGCCGAACGTCCACACTGCCCTCTTGCGCAAGAGCGCCTGTGCAAGAGAGCTTAAGCCTGATAGAAAACAGCGTAGCTCTTGCTCAAGGAGCTGTCTCTTATCACACCATACCGTACATTTACTTGCGCAAGAGCGGATGGGCAGTGTAGACGCTCTGCGGATTCTTGCGCAAGAATGACTGTTCTTGCACAAGAAGCATTGAGTGTAGATATAGCCGTAGTGTCCTATCACAACCCCTCCTCCAATTTCCTGCCTTAAGCCTCTCCCCCCCCAAGCAGTGGTGCCCAATACAAAAGTACCTGCAAGATATGTGTCACTTTCACCCCCTGGGAGCAGCCCATCCATGCAAAGGGGCTGGCTGGGGCAGGACGTTAGTCCTGGAGAGCAGGTGTGAGTGTGGCAGTGACATCACAAGAGCCTTTCACAGCACTTCCTCTTATTGGCTAAAGGAGGTTGGGCGGTGATGACCTCACAGAGAGTCCATGACAATGGCCAGGTGCAACAAGCTGCAGGTCAGAGGAAACCTCAGAGACTTTGCTGCAAAGAGTCTCAGAGACCCCCATGGCTTTGCTGTAGGCAGTCTCCTTGAGATTTGCCCTTGAGGCCATAGAGAGAATGAGGGTCACAAGCATGAATATGAGGAGGAGCCTCATTGGAGCGTTTGCCTTTCCCAGCTTACTGATGTCCCTGTGGAGAAGGAAAGAGCCTCCAAGAGAGGTACTAGTCATACAGCAGGGGAATTAGTTCAACTGGTAACAGTGCTCACTTATCATGTGAGAGTCAGTGGGATCAATACCCACATTCTCCACTAATGGGAAAAATTCCCTTTTTTCTTCTCACAGGTACAGCCAGCCTGGGGGCTAAGTGTCTCCAGTAGCCCCCTCCCTCTTCCTACTTTGTCTCCCCAAAAGCCAGCCACACTGGGGCAGAAAGCTGCTGGGACTCAGCTTCCCATTGCCTTGCAGTGACAGAAGTGGTGGAGAGAGGCCCCAGGGGGCAGAGTTGCCCCACTGGGAAAGTGCCTGCTACACAGGGGATAGGCAGCGGCTCCCTTCACATGGTCTCCAGCTGGCTCCATGGGGGTGGAACACTGGCTGTTTCCTTGCTGGCCTAACAAGAGAGCTCTTTGCCCCCGCCTCCATGCTCCTCCTTACAAAGCTGATTGGCTGGCAGAGAGTGCCTCTCAAGGGCACAAAATTGCTCGGCTCCCTGGGATGCTCTGAGTGATGGAGCAGACTGATGGGAGGTGTTGGTGGAGCAGGTCACCCACCTGGCCCCTGAGCTCAGCCCATGCGGGAGGCAGCCAGGCAGCTGGGAGGGAGCCAGAGACAGGCAGGGAAAGGGGCAAGTTAGAGAACAGAGACAGAGGAGAAGTAAAGAACATCCACAAACCCAGCTGATCAGCTGCCATGTGAACCACGACTCCATCTGCCACCAGCCCACAGCGCTTTCCCCACCCTGCAGCCCACCCCCACAGCTGCTCAATGAGCCCTGCTCAGCCAGGGGCTCAAGACTCTGCCTATGGAGCTGCTGTGTCTTCACCAGAGCCCTTAGGCTGGCACCGGGGAGGCCTGAGTCCAGACAGTTCTCAGTGGAGCCCAGCGAGGGTGGAGAGAAGGGCTGGTACTTGGGGGTGGGGCTAGTGGCAGTTCTAAAAGGCTGCAGGCACTGTTAGACCCTTTTCTCCTTCCCTGTCTCACCCCAGCGCTGAGCAACACTCAGTGTAGCCAGGTGAGTTATGAAATTTTGGGGTATAAAAAGTACAAAAATAAGAAAGAAAACAAAAATTCTGTTTTCTCCAAAATTCAGTTGTGTTGATGTACCCCCCACATTTCTCTCAAGTACCCCAAGGGTATTCATACCACTTGTTGAGAAACACTGGCCCACCAAGGGGATTAAACCCAACAACTTAAAAGTTATTAGCACCAAACACTAATTGGCTGAATTAGCCAGACCAGAGCAAAGGGAGTTTCTAGGGTCCCTCTCAGAGATGAGCCATAGGCAGCTGCAGGGAGGATGTGGGCTCTGGAATGAGTTGGGAGGCCTAGAATATGCTTTTATGCACAGGGGAATTAGCTCAAGTAGCAGTAATCTTGCTTTGCATACACAGGGCAGTGGGATTGATACCCACATTCTCCTGGGGCATCTTCTTTTTTTTCCCACAGGCACAGCCAGCCAGGAGGATAAGGAACTCCAGTGGCCCCTCCCTCTTCAGACTTGCTCTCCCAAGAAAGACAGACCTGGCTCCTCTTTCTTTAACCCCAGCAACTGCTATGCTGCGAAGCACAGAGAGAAGATGTTGGCTCATATAGTAGATGGGGTTCTTTGGTCCAATGAAAAGCATGTCTGATTTCTAAGCTGCAGTGCTTAGTAGGTGCTGGACCAGTCAGTCAAAGGTTGTGGGTTCAGATTGCACCAGAGTCACTTTAGCTAGCAGCTTGTACAGAACAGGCAACACTTTGCATGTGGCCAAAGGTTCTCAGAACAAAGAAAGAAACACAGGGCTGGTCACCAGGGCCTACAAGTCTCTGTGCAAGGGGGATGTGTGCTCACAAGCAAGAAAGTGAAAATGGGGGTGGAGCAAACAAAAAGTCCAGCTGCCTCCTGGGGCTACCCCTTTCCAGAAGTGTTAGAGTGAAAAATGCTGCTGCCACATTTGCCACCTCTGCCTCTCCCTGACATTCATGAATTTTCTTTTCTGCTGACCGGTCTCTCTTCTCTGCCTCGCCCCTTTCCCCGCCCCTGGTCCTGCCCGGCTTTGCTCCCTCCCAGCTGTCTGGCTGCCTCCAGCATGGGCTGAGCTCAGGGGCCAGGTGGTGGCCTGCTCTATTGGTGCCTCCTGTCGGGCTGCTCAGTCACTCCCAGTCTATGTCTGCACTGGCGGGTTATTGCACAAGAACGGCCGTTCTTCCGCAGAGCGTCCATACTGCCCACCCACTCTTGCGCAAGAAGATTTACAGTACGGTGTGGTAAGAGAGGGCTTCATGTGCAAGAGCTACACTCTTTTCTAACAGGTGTAAGTCCTCTTGGGGAAGAGCTCTTGCGCAAGAGGGCAGTGTGGACATGCAGCAGGGGTTTCTTGTGCAAGAAAGCCCTATGGCTAAAATGGCCATCAGAGCTTTCTTGCGCAAGAGAGCATACACACTGCCATGGATGCTCTTGCACAAAAGCACATCTCACACATGGCAGTGTGGACGTGTTCTTGCACAAGAGTTCTTGCACAAGAACCCTTGCACAAGATGTTCTTGCACAAGAAGCTGCCAGTGTGGACATAGCCCCAGGGAGCTGTGCAATTCTGCCCTTGAGTGGCACTCTCTTCCAGCTAATCAGCTTTGTGGGGAGGAGCATGGAGGAGGGGCAAAGGCAAAATGTGTATCTGGCTCCTTCTAAGGGGCTCCAATCTTCCTAAAGGGGTGGCCCTGCCTCCTTCCTCCCCCTCTCTAAGTGATTGGTGACCAGCATGTCACACCAGGATCAAGAGTCAAGCAGTAAAGAAGCCTCTGGACCCTCCCCCCATCTTCCCAGCCAACAGCAGCCGCAGCCCCTTTTGGCCACAGGGTCAGCCTGGGAAGGGAGGCAGGAAATGGGGCAAATTAGTGAGTCAGGCTGAGGGGGGCAGGCAAAGCTCATCTTGCCTTGCAGGGTCACTGGCAACAGCTTCTCTCTGGTGTACTGCTGCTGAGCAAACTACCCTGGGAAAGAAGTGGCAGCCTGAGGGAAAAAAAAAGCAAGCATCAAACTTGCTCCATTGGGAGAACATTAGCCTGAAGCTTTAAAGATTCCTTGTTCAATCCCACATCTTGGCAGAAAGCTTAAGTCCCTACTATGCTGCAAGGTTAAAAGTACATTCCGTTTCTTTCAAACACCCAGGCTATGTCAACACTGCAGGCTTTTTGCGCAAGAACACCTGTTCTTTCACAAAAACTTGCAGAGCATCTACACTGCACGCACATTCTGGCGCAAGTAAATTCACAGTAAAGCCTCAGAAAACAGGGCTTCTTCCAGAAGAGTTATTCCTCTCCCCACGAGGAATAAGCCCTCTTGTGCAAGAGCTCTTCCACAAGTGGGCAGTGTAAACAGGCAACATGAATTTCTTGCATAAGAAACCCCTATGGCTAAAATGGCCTTCAGAGCTTTCTTGCTCAAAAGAATGTCCACACTGGCATGGATGCTCTTGTGCAAAAGCACATACCAGTGTAGACGTGCTCTTGTGGAAGACTTTTTGCGCAAGAACTCTTCCACAAAACAGTTCTTGCACAAAAAGCTGCCAGTGTAGATGTAGCCCCAGTGTTTCAGGTGAGGCTTTAACTCAGAACTTCATTACTTCTCTTCACTGTACTACCCAACAGCTGTGTCTACACTGGCAGCTTCTTGCGCAAAACCATCTTGTGCAAGGGTTCTTGTGCAAGAAGTCTTGCACAAGAACACATCCACACTGCCATGTGCGAGCTGTGCTTTTGTGCAAGAGCACCCATGGCAGTGTGGATGCTCTCTTGTGCAAGAAAGCTCTGATGGCCATTTTAGCCACAGGGCTTTCTTTGCACAAGAAACCACTGACGTGCGTCCACACTGCCTTCTTGTGCAACAGCTCTTGTGCAAGAGAGCTTATACTTGTAAGAAAAGAGCATAGTTCTTGCGCAAGAAGCCCTCTCTTACCACACCG
Organism: Pelochelys cantorii; assembly: GCA_032595735.1. Taxonomy (NCBI): domain Eukaryota; kingdom Metazoa; phylum Chordata; order Testudines; family Trionychidae; genus Pelochelys; species Pelochelys cantorii. The sequence continues at coordinate 7,890,310 of CM064345.1, forward strand.
TTAGGTAAATCTTCTTGTGCAAGAGTGGGCAGGCAGTGTGGATGCTCTGGGGATTCTTGCGCAAGAACAGCTGTTCTTGCACAAGAAGCCGCCAGTGTAGACATAGTCAACAAGTACTGTCTGTTAAACAGCTTTGCCGTTGGAGCTAGCTGAAGGGGCTTGCATGTGTGTGTGGCAGGGGGATGGAGGGCTGTTCACAGAGAATGGAGCCAGGCTATTGTCAATGGTGTCAGATGACAGAACAAGGCACAATGGTTTTGCGTTGCGGTGGAGAAGATCTAGGTTGGCTATTAAGAAAAATGGTTTCCCTAAGAGGGTGGTGAAGCACTGGAATGAGTTACCTAAGGAGCTGGTGGAATCTCCATCCCTTGAGGTTTTTAAGACTAGACTTGTCAAAGCTCTGGCTGGGGTGATTTTGGGGGGTTTGAATTGGACTAGAGACCTCCTGCGATCTCTTCCCACCCTCATTTTTCATGAGCCTGTAAACTTCAGGTTTCATTGGCAGCACTGAAAGCAACTGTGAGTGAGGGGCAGGAAAGGGAGAACACCTCATGAGAGCTGTTGGTGGCTGGATTTAAGGACCCAAATGAAAGGACCCTGTCCAGGTGACTCTGGGGTAGGCATTTGGCTCCTGGTGCTCCGGGAAGTAGCCTGGTTGGGCTGTTTTCCCACATCAACACAAGGTTCTTCCCTGATGTTTCTCTTCTGCACTCAGGGCTTGTGGATGGGGACAGTGTCGCTCTGGGGCTATGTCTCCACTGCACATTGTTGCGCAATAAGATATGCAAATGAGGCATGGGGATGAATATCGCTATGCCTCATTTGCATACCTAATAAGCTGCCATTTTTGTGGCATGGGCTTTTGCTCAAGAAGGAGTTGTCTATACTGCTCCTTCTTGCGCAAAAAAATCCCTCTTGCGCAGGGCGATTCTTCCTGAAAATAAGCCCAGCAGAGGGGCAAAGGGCATTTAAAGACAAGGAAGCCAAACACTGGCATTACCAAGGATTTGCAGCAAACCAACATCTCACCAGCAGGTCCCACTGAGGTCATGTTGCAGGATTCAGGCTCAACTGCCTAGGAAGGTACTAGAATCTCTCTCCTTCACAGAAATTTTTTAAAGAACTTAGAGATAAAGCACAGGGGAGCCAGCCTCTCAGGCTACGTGTACACTGCAGGCTTCATGCGGAAGAACTGTTTTGCACAAGAGTTCTTGTGCAAAAGGTCTTCCACAAAAGTGCGTCCACACTGCCATGTGCTTTTGCGCACGAGATGTGCTTTTGTGCAAGAGCGTCCATGGCAGTGTGGATGCTCTCTTGTGCAAGAAAGCTCTGATGGCCATTTTAGCCATAGCGGGTTCTTGCACAAGAAAATCAAGTTGCCTGTCTACACTGCCTTCTTGTGGAAGAGCTCTTGTGCAAGAGGGCTTATTCCTCATGGGGAGAGGAATAATTCTTCCAGAAGAAGCCCTGTTTTCTGACACTGTACTGTAAATTAACTTGCGCAAGAACGCGCGTGCAGTGTAGACACCCGGCAAGTTTTTGTGTAAGAAGATCTGTTCTTGCACAAAAAGCCTGCAGTATAGATGAAGCCTCACAGTCTCTAGGCAAGTAGGAACAGAGAGACAGGCAGGTAGAGAAAATCAATGCTGTAAAGCAACCAGGAAAACAGCAGTAATAAAGATCTGGGCAGAAAACAGCTCCGTTTCTCTTTTTTTCCCCACAGCAGATAGCAGGGAAACAGCACAAATGCAATCCCCCACTACTACAAATTGTGCAGTCAAGTCTCCCCCTTTTGGGGAAATTGCAGGAGTCAGCACACCCAAAGTACAATGGATGAGTCTCAGACCAGGAAAACCACCTACATGATCATGCTATTTCCCCTGCCAGTTAAGTATCAGAGCCCCAACCACACCCACTGCCTGCCCTTAAGCTCCCAAACACTCTCACCTCATGGTGGTCACAGACTCACAACCCCACATGATGATGCCTGCACTGCATCCCTCCTGCCCATACACACCCTGATGCTGCAGCTGGACCTCACACACCAAATTCAGGCCCAGCTCACCAGCCCACTCCTACTCCCACAGGGCTCTGCTCGTGACAACATCTGCATACGGGCTCTCATGGCTTCACCCCTCTCCAGCAAGAGCTGCCTTCTCTGCTGTTTAGAGCCCGGCTGTACCACTGCACCATGACCCCCGACCCCTCGAGCGCTCACTGTGCCCAGCTGAAGCCCACACTGAGGAGGGCCTGGCTCTGTCAGGAGCTACCATTCAGGAGGCACTAGGCAATGTGGCTGCCAGTCTCACCCCCGTCACCCCAGCCCAGCCCCAGCTGGGCACATCACCCTCTTGACCCAGGACCAGCAGCCCCTCAGCAGCCAGAGCAGGGAAGGTGCAAGAAGGAAGTGGGAGGAGGCAGGAGCCCTCCACAAGCCAGCCAGAAAGGGGGCACAGGGAGGCACAGGAACACCATGCCCTCCCTCCCCCTAAGAAAAAGCATCTGTCCCCTCTGTCCCTCCCCTCCACAGAACTTCTCCTGGCCAACTCCAGGCATGTTGCGCCACCTCTTATGGGCCTCCCTTCTCCCATCAGCAAAATGTGGCTGATGAGGGTTCCTGCCCTGGCATGAGCCTTGGATCAAGAACGATGCTGAAGAGCAGGAAGAGGCTCAGGCAGAGGATCCCAGGCTGAGGTGCCATTAATGCAGGTTTAAGCATCAATTGAGAAACACCAGCAAGTCACCAGTGTCACTGAGGGGTGGAGAGTCACCAGTCCCTGCATCCCCCTCCGCAACCGGATGTGACTCTCAGCCGGCAGGTAGAACAGAAGGTTTGTTACATCACAGGGGGACAGCAAAGAATAGACTTGTTAGCACAGGGACCAGAGACGCACAATGCATAACTGGATTCGGCTTCCCTGGCAGATTGGCATTTTACGTCCCTTAAGCCGTAAAAGCCTAGTACAGAACAGGCCTCAGTGAGTCACACGCAAAATTCCCATCCCCATCTAGATAGCGGTGTCATGCTCAGGGAAACTGAGGCACACACAGACTTACCACAGAACAGCACAGGACAGCTGGAATCATGAGACATAGCAGAGTGAACAGAGCCATGTGCCGCTGATGTGTGACTGCTCCAGGGGCATCTCCCCACTGCAGAGTGTGCTCCGAGCCAGGCTGTGACTAGCCAGCCTGTCTCTGGGCACCCAGGGGGTGTTTGGGTTTGTTACCAGCACTGAGCTTTGTACAAAAGCCCAAGGAACATTACAAAAAGCCAAAACTTTCCCTCTCTGGGTGTCTCTGGCCAGTCAGCGAGTAGCATAAAGGTTCCCAGCAGCACTGACTTCGGGGAGTTTGAAAAAAAAACTTCTACAGCCCAGGTGAGGTGGCCGAGTGGTTAAGGCAATGGACTGCTAATCTATTGTGCTCTGCACTCATGGGTTAAAATCCTGTCCTCACTCGTGCTATGTCTACACTCACAGCTTCTTGTGCAAGTACAGCTGTTCTTGCACAAGAATCCAGTGTGTCCACACTGCCCGCCCGCTCTTGTGCAAGGAAATTTACAGTATGGTGTGGTAAGCAAGGGCTTCTTGCACAAGTGCTATGTTCTTTTTTATCAGGTGTAAGCCCTCTTGCGTAGGAGCTCTTGTGCAAGAGGGCAGTGTGGACGCGCGGCAGGGATTTCTTGTGCAAGAAACCCCTATGGCTAAAATGGCCATCAGAGCTTTTTTGCACAAGAGAGCATCCACACTTCCATGGATGCTCTTGCACAAAAGCACAGCTTGCACATGGCAGTGTGGACGTTTTCTTGAGCAAGACTTCTTGCACAAGAACCCTTGCACAAGATGTTCTTGTGCAAGAAGCCGCCAGTGTAGACATAGCCCCAGGCTGTGTCTACACTGGCACGTTCTTGCGCAAAAACAGCCGCTCTTGCGCAGAAACATGCCGCCTGTCTACACTGGCCGCGTGTTCTTGCACAAGTAAACTGATGTTGTACTATAGAAAATCAGGGCTTCTTGCACGAGAACTCTGACACTCCCTCTCAGGAAGAAGCCCTCTTGCGCAAGAGCTCTTCCAGAAGAGGCCAGTGTAGACAGGCAACATGAATGTCTTGCGCAAGAAAGCCCTGTGGTTAAAATGGCCATCAGAGCTTTCTTGCGCAAAAGAGTGTCTAGATTGGCATGGATGCTCTTGCGCAAAAGCACATGCCAGTGTAGACACTCTCTTCTGGAAGAGTTTTTGCAGAAGAACTCTTCCGCAAAAGAGTTTTTGCGTGAGAACGTGCCAGTGTAGACATAGCCCCAGGCTATGTCTAGACTGGCATGAATTTGCGCAAATGCTTTTAACGGAGAAGTTTTCCGTTAAAAGTATTTGCACAAGACAGCGTCTAGATTGGCACGGACGCTTTTGCGCAAAAGCACTTTTTGCGCAAAAGTGTCCGTGGACAATCTAGACGTGTTTTTGCACAAGAGAGACCCGATCGCCATTTCAGCCATCGGGGCTTTCTTGCGCAAAACAAAACTGAGCTGTCTACACTGGCCCTTTTGCGCAAAAGGACTTTTGCCCAAACAGGAGCATCAAAGTATTTGTGCAAGAAGCACTGATTTCTGACATTAGAACGTCAGTGCTCTTGCGCAAATTCAAGCGGCCAGTGTAGACAGTTGGCACGTTTTTGCGCAAAAGCGGCCGCTTTTGTGGAAAAACTGGCCAGTCTAGACACAGCCCCAGTGTTTGCAGCCCTCTCTCTTGCCTCTCCCAGGGCTCTCTTCAGTTCAGTGCCAGCCCCTCCTGTAACACAACTTGCCCCAGCCCCCTCCCTCTGCAGCCTGGGGAAAGGGGAATTCTCCACAGAGACACTCCCAGATGTGACCCTCAAGGGGGGAGATTCCAGGCAGCCAGGACATGGGGGTCACTTAGATTGCCCCAGCTCTACAGCCTCTCCCACCTGGCTGTTTTCATGGACCCTCTGTGAGGTCACTGCCTCCCAACCAATGAACTACATTGCAGCAAAAGGACCTTGTGATGTCAATGCTTTCTTGCAGAGCTCATGGTCAGCCCCTTGGCAGGTTTGAGCTGCTTCTACCTGTGTCACCCCCACACACTCAGGGTATGTTGACACTACATGGTTATTTCAAAATAATAGCTCCCAAAATAAGCATTTCAAAATAGCTTGACCACACAACAGGGAAGCTTCAAAATTAGTCCAAAGCAGGCTTCCCTAAAGTGCATGCACTACATGGCTATGTCTACACTGGCGCAATCTCGCGCAAAAGGGGACGCTCTTGCACAAAATCTTGCTGCCTGTCTACACTGGCTGCATGTTCTTGCTCAAGTAAACTGATGTTCTAATGTATAAAATGAGGGCTTCTTGTGTGAGAACTCTGACGCTCCCGCTCAGGAATAAGCCCTCTTGCACAAGAGCTCTTCCAGAAGAGGCCAGTGTAGACAGACAACATGAATTTCTTGCACAAGAAATCCCTATGTTTAAAATGGCCATCAGAGCTTTCTTGCTTAAGAGAGCGTCTACACTAGCATGGATGCTCTTGCGCAAAAGCACCTCTTGTGCAAAAGCACATGCTAGTGTAGACGCTCTCTTTTGGAAGAGTTTTTGCAGAAGAACTCTTCCGCAAAAGAGTTTTTGCGTGAGAACGTGCCAGTGTAGATGTAGCCCAGCAGTTTAGAGCCCCAGGAAGCACTGGGCATTAATTACATGACTCTGGGGAGTAATTATTTTGAAATAGCAGCAGCTGAGTGTCTACACTGCTGCTATTTCAAAATGGCAATTTTGAAAGAAGTGCTGTTCCTCCTGAAATGAGGACTACTTATTTCTAAATAATTCTGAAATAACAAACTTGCTGTGTGTAGATGTGCCCTTACCAACTGTAGGTGAACTCTTCTCCTTCCTTTTCATCATTAACACATCTCCTTCCCTGCTCCTTTCACCCCCAACACAGGCAGCACCTCACAAAAACTTTGTCCTTCCTGCTACATCCCCATTTCTTGTTTATTTCACCTTATTGCTCTCATCATCATCAGTCACTGAGGGTATGTCTGCACTGCATGGCTATTTTGAAATAAGCTATTCTGGAATAGCTATTCTGAAATAGCATGCCTACATTGCACGGAATCCTCAACAATTGCCTGAGGCAGGCTTCCCTAATGTAGACGTGCTATCTTGACTTAGAGCCCCAGAAGGCACTGAGGAGGAAAAACTTAGAATAGCCCTGGTGAGGGGCTATTTCAAAATGGAAGCAGTGGAGCATAGACACATGCCTCATTTGAAAATAGCTATTTCAGAATAGGCATACCTCATAGAATGAGGTTTACAGAAGTCAAAATAAGTCATCTGTTATTCTGAAATTACTTCAAAACAATGGAAAGGCTGTGTGGATGCTTCCAGAGTTATCTCAAAATATCTCAGCTGCTCTTCATTTTTCCCCTCTCACTCAAGGAAATCATCTCTGCCCTGTGTAAGGGGAGCAAGGCTGAAGCCCCAGATAGTGCTCCTAGGACTTTCCAAGGCAGAGACACTCCAGAGCATCATGTCCTGGTGACATTCATCTTTCTTGCTGAACCCAGAGGCTACATCTAGACTGGCATGATTTGTGGAAATACTTTTAATGGAAAAGTTTATCCACTAAAAGTATTTGTGCAAAAGCGCATCTACATTGGCATGGACACTTTTGCGCAAAAGCACTTTTTGCGCAAAAGCGTCCGTGCCAATCTAGACGCGGTTTTGTGCAAGAAAGCCCCGATCGCCATTTTAGCCATCGGGGCTTTTTTGCGCAAAACAAATCTGAGCTGTCTACACTGGCCCTTTTACGCAAAAGGACTTTTGTCCGAACGGGAGCGTCAAAGTATTTGCACAAGAAGCACTGATTTCTTACATAAGAACGTCAGTGCTCTTGCGCAAATTCAAGCGGCCAATGTAGACAGCTGGCAAGTTTTTGCACAAAAGTGGCTGCTTTTGCGCAAAATCATGCCAATCTAGACGCAGCCAGAGTGTCTGTGAGGCTCCGTGTTTGTATCTCTTCTTGTGAAAAAAAATGACCTGGCTGTGCAAACCCTGCCAGTGCTTGTGGAAGGCAAAGGGAACTCCCCCCTTGCAGCTACATCTGGGCAAGTGGCTAATGATGAATAAGGATGAAGAAGGTTCCCATGGCTCAGAGTTGAGCCAAGTTAGCTGCAGGTGACACACTGAGCACCAGCCACTCTACAGTTCCAGTGGCTGGAGGAGATGTGAATGTTAGAGCCTCTGTCCACTGAGCTGTAACTTTCTGTGCCCAGGGAGCCAGACACCACCAGGGCTGGAAAGCTGGAGGGAAATGGGGGAATGGCTGCACTTTGGGAGTCATAGGTGTTGTGTGAAACCTTAAAGTAGAACAGTTTTAAAGCAACTTTGTAGGTGGACAGCATGGCTCAGTTGGTTAAAGTGCTTGCCTCATAAACAGGAAATCCTGGGTTCATGTCTCAGTGGTACCTTCTTGCAGCCTTTGCTCACATTTTCCTAGGTCCTCCTGGGACACAGAAAAGGCATCCCCTGCCCACCCATGGAACCGCTAATTCAGGAAAAGGCTGATTGGAGAGGGGTATTGGGAAGAAGGAAACAACAATCCTGGAGCAGGTGCAGAGGCTGCTGTGACTAGCACCGGGAAGGCACGGCTCTGACTGCAATTGCGGGGATAGAAGAGCCAGCACCGCATGCCCTTCTGATTCCCTGGGGGCGTCAGCATCAAGAGATCCTGCGAGTGCAACGTTGGCAGCTCCTGCAGCCATGGAGAGTGACTCTCCTCTCCTCTCCCTTGGGATGGGCAATGGCAACACATGCAGGAGCTGGGAGAAAAGTCCCAGAGAGCAGCCCCATGGCTAAGCTGGCCCACCCATTTGCCAGGTATGGGGGAGGTGAGGGAGGTAGCCCCCAATGGTGCCTGGCCAATGTGTCTGTTCTTCCCACCAACTGTCCGTATGTAGCTGGAGTCAGCTTCCTTCAGTCGAGCTTGGCGGTGTCCCGACAGCAGAAGAACGACAGTAGTAAAGAGCAGGAGAACTGCACACCAGTTGGGGTGCCCTCTGAGTTTGATTTCGTGAGTCTTAGACAGACTCGCTAAATCAAACTTCAGAAGATTAAACACGACAGCAGCATTTCCCCAGGGCTATGTCTACACTGGCAGGTTATTGTGGAAAATGGGCCATTCTTCTGGAAAGCGTCCACACCGTTCACCTGCTCTTGCGCAAGAAGATTTTCAGTATGGCGTGGTAAGAGAGGGCTTCTTGTGCAAGAGCTACACTCTTTTTTAACAGGTGTAAGCCCTCTTGTGCAGGAGCTCTTGCACAAGAGAGCAGTGTGGACGCTCGGCAGGGGTTTCTTGCGCAAGAAAGCCCTATGGCGAAAATGGCCATGAGCGCTTTCTTGCACAAGAGAGCATCCACACTGCCATGGATGCTCTTGCGCAAAAGCACAGCTGGCACATGGCAGTGTGGACTTTTTTTGCGCAAGAGTTCTTGCACAAGAACCCTTGCGCAAGCTGTTGTTGTACAAGAAGCTGCCAGTGTAGACATAGCCCAGGGGTGTAACAGTGCAATTAGTTTGATGCCAACATTAACAGACCTACTGGTGGTATCTGACAGAGATTCTGCTACTGATCATAAAACAGAAGCATATTCTGTTTAAACAGCTGTCGCAGCAATGCGTTTGAAAGTAACGAGGATCAATGATCTGTGTGAAAGACAGGTGGCCATTAATTAGAGCCCAGAGGTATGTTGTGTTCACACAGAAAGGTAGGAATGTGCACCAGACAGGATGATAATGGTGTGTGTCTCTTGTATGTTTGTAACAGGCTTCTGCACATCTCCAGTCACATTTTCAGTCCCATGTCAGAACAACTTCTTCCATAAAAGCAATACAAACTAGGCCATTCCTCCCCCACTGGATGTGGTTTTTGTTCTTCTGCACAGCAGAACCTAAGGAGTTCAAAGACCTGCCAATGGGCATTCAGATCCCACCCTTGTTGAGATGATGGGAATAGCAGGTTTGGACTGGTTCCAGCTGAGGGACGGGTTTGCCTGGTTTATGCACATTGGCACAGGACAGCATTAAGGGTTTGTATTCATTTAAAGAATCCCCATACAACAGAAATCCAGAATGTGATGGAAATGGAAAGGCAAATGTTTCTATTAGAGAGAAAAGTTTTTTAAAAGGGGCACTTGGAATGGAACCCAGCATTACTCCATGCATAGCCAAACACTCTCCCACTGAGCTTCACCCCCATAGAGAACAGCTTTTTGCAGCCATTGTTGGGAACTGGGTAGAGAACAAAAGGCTTCTGTGTAACAGACATCTCAGGTAGGAGGGACCCTCCCTGATTCCAGATTGTGACTGGTCCTAAAAAGGAATTTGTCCTGAGAGGAGCCAAATTGGGGCAGGACAGATAGCCCTGAGAGATGAAGTGGCTGGAGGGAAGCCAGGAGGGCAGAGGCCCGCCTGAGTTGAGTCACAGGTGCCCATCAACAGTACCAGTTGTAGGTGCCATGGTGTAAGGGGCAGCACGTAGGCCTCTGAATCCTACAAGCTGAGCTCAAGTTCCAGTGGGTCTGGCTGAGGCTGGGCTGGTTTGTTAGGAGGTTTTCATGCACTTTGGTCTTCTTGTCCTTAGTTTCACTGGAGGCAATTCTGTTTCTCTCACTGGGTGTCTGATGCTCCTCGGAGCTCTGTCTCCAGACTCTCCAGACCAGTGAGAGGGGGTTGATGCCATCAGAGCTGCAGGGCAGATCACCCACCTGGCCCCTGAGCTCAGCCCGTGCCTCTCTGCAAACAGCACCCCCTTTCTCCTGGGAAAGAAACTGGGACTGGCCCAACTTGGTGCTGTGAGGGCAAAGCTCCTGAAGGGGTTTGAATTCCTTCCCTCTCCCCGTGCTGCTACACTAAGAGGAATCCTGAACATGGACCATTTTCCTGTCACTTGAGAGACTAAAATGGGACCATTTCTTGTGGGAAAAGAAGTGGGCAAGTCAGGAGTGGGATTTGAACCTTAGTCTATCCAGGGAGAGCAGAACCCCCCACTGGGGGCAAGACAGAGCCTTGAGTCAGGCACTTGAGAATACTCAGTTTCTGCTACCCTGTGACTGGGTATTAAGATATATTATGCACCCAACCTGGCTAGCTCAGTTGATAAAGTATGAGCTTCTTAATCTTGGGTTCAAGCCCCCTTCTGGGTGATACCTTTATTCCACTTATTCTCAGCCTACAAGCAATTCACATTTACCAAGGTTCTAGGAAGGAAAGTTCTTGTCCTTGGGTCCAGCCTTAGTAGAGCCAAAGAGAGAACAATCTTCAATTTCTATCTTCTGAGGAGAAGGGAAGAGAATTTTCTTCTGTTGAATTCTATCCACATTAGCCCAGGGAGGAAAATCAATAACCCTCCACCAGCTCATTGTCCCTCTTCAGCCTCTGCTGTTTCACCTCTTTTCACAGCAGTTCCAGCTCTGAGCTACAAACATCAAGGGGCTGGTGAGGAAATGAGGACCTTGTAGCTCTGGTTAGTCACTTCCATGAAAACAAGAGGCACAGTGTTCACAAGTGCTCTGGGAATAGTGTGATTGCAAAGGGGGAAGGGATGCGCTGTATTAATTGGGTGGGTTGGAGATTTCTGATACTTCAGGACAGAAACCTGTTTTCTCACTTTCAAATGGTCCGTGAGGCTGCCAAGGATCAAAAGAGGGAACCTGCCAGCTGGGAATAAAACAGGCAAAGTTGGGATTTCTCTACAGCTGGATTTGTAAAGAAGCTGGCAAACTCCCAAGGGATGCGCTGTTCCTTCTCTCCCCAGGCAGGGTGATCCCTTCCCATCGAGTGACAGCACCAGGGAAGGAAAACACTCTGAGGCAGAAAGCAGAGAAGCTGGGGCTGTGGGAGACAGAGTGGGACTGAAAGAAAAGAAATTGCACACAAGAAGGGGGGAGATGGTGGCTCTTTCAGTCTAGTTTTGAAAGCCTGAGTGGGGCAACTCTGCCCCCCTGGGGCTTGTCCCCCCTGCTCTTGTCACTGCCAGGTAAAGGGAGGCTGGGGCCCAGCAGCTTTCTGCTCCAGCATGGCTGACTTTTGGGGAGAGCAAGTCGGAAGAGCGAGGGGCCACTGGCGAATGTGTCATCCATCCCACTGCATCTCACATGCTAAGCAAGCGCTCTCCCACCTTGTTCCAGAACCCACAAGGTCCCTGCAGGTGCCAGGGACTCCTTTCTGAAAGGGCCATTTGCGAGGTTAACACCTGTGGGCTGGCTAGTGTATGGTGCAAAAAATGCCAATACTATGCGTTCACGCCCGATGCCAGCCATGAAAAAAATTGGGACAGTGGCCTCTCTTCCTTTAGCTACATGCTGGAAGGAGGCTCTGGCTGTCTCCATCCCTCCTCTCTCTCAGCTTCTTCCTTCATCTGGGGGCTCAAAAGGATTTGTGCCCTGGGCCCAGCTGTCTTCCCCAGTGGACAGAGAAGAAACTTTTGGCAGTGGACCATTTCCCTGCCCTTAGGGCCCTGGGTCGGGACACAGTGGAGAGAGAGGGCCTGGGCCCCCCAACCCAGAGCCTGAACCCTTTGCTAGCCTGTGCTAAGAGTACCCTGTTGTTGGACTTGATACGAGAAGGCTGTACACTTGTGAACTAGAGACACTTACCTATGGACTTGAGCAGAGAAGGCTGTGCACTTGTTAAATAAGGACATTTCCCAGGGGACCTTACTCTTGAAGGCTGTGTTTCTGTTGATCTGAGCCCCTCACTAGGGAGCCCCAGCTGGGAGAAGGCTAGGCTTGTGTTAATCAAGGATCCTACTTGTAGACTTTAGCCAAGAAAGTGGTACTTCTGTTAATTAAGGGGCCTGGTTTCATTAATAAAAGGGCCTCTGCTGGACAATTGGTGAGGACTTCTGGTTCCAGCTCCACTTCATTAAGATTCCAAGGTGGAGCTCTTTAAAAGGTAAATCTGCAGGTTATCTGAGGGATTAAATAAATGGCAAATGAGAAGAGAAATGTTCTGTGCCCTGATCATGTTTAAGAGCCTAAACCATGTCAAGGAGAACAATTCTCTCTCATCTTCTATAGTCTTGTCACTTATAAAGGCATCAATCACATCAATAGTGTTGATTGTGCCAATGACTATTTTTCTCCATGTGGAAGTTATTTCTCTCAATCTCACTCTCTCACACGCACTGTGTAGAAGCAACTAGAACTTTCTTAATGAATGTTGATTATTTTCTATTCATGCTAAATCAATATGCAACTGATGATGACATATTAAAGGGACTTTTCTATAATTCACAGGGATCTAAAGCATGCAGATACTATAAGAAATAATCTAATCATTGGTTATACGTCCTATATACAGTGTAGTAATGTGGACTGAAGAAAAAGAGCTGGATGAAATTTTCTGGTGATATCCCTAAATTCATCTTCTGAATGTCATTAACTTGCAACTGCAGAATGAGCTTTAGAGTCAATGGCGAGGGGTGGTGCATTCATTTTTTATGCTTTACAAATTACTACACTTTCACTGGATTACACTGGAAGAAAAGTGCAGGGGTTGGGATGAAAGGGACACTGCAGAAGTTAGGGGAAAAAAAGGGCACAATCCAGGGTTGGTGATAAAGGGTGCACAGGATGGGGGTGCAGCAGATGGGGAACTCAAGTGCAGGAACAGTAGAGCAAGGCTGGGTAGGAATGAGACTGGGTGCCAAGCTGGAAAGTTTTCAGGGTGCGTGTGTGCAGGGTCATGCACCTTGTTAATTATTCTTTGTTTCAGTACTTTTCTTCCATAATTTAAATTGCACATGTGTGTACCATATAAACACACACACACACACACACACACACACACACAATTCGACGAAGCATTGAATCTACTCGCCCATGGTGAGTAATTTCAGCCGGGCGCCCCATTCATTTGCGGTGCGCACATGCACAATGCGGGTCTTGTGCATGCGCAGCGTGGGGCTGGCGAGCGGTTTTCGCTGCCGTTCGCCAAGCCCTGGATGTGTGTGTGTGTGTGTGTGTATATATATATATATATATATATGTGTATACACACACACATTGTATATATATATGTGTGTGTGTATACACATATATATATACACACACACACACACACATACGTGTGCATGCGCACGCGCAAAAATTCTCAGTAACTCATGTGTGCCACAGTGGCACATATCCACAGAAGATGTCACGCTTTGTGCTCAAGAAAAACTCGCTCCACTTGTGGATGGTTGAGGGCTGCAGCTGGGGGTGTGATCTCAAAGATGGAGGGGACTGACATGTAAGTCACTGAAAGGCTACATCGAGGAGAGAAGAATCCCGCGAGCTCTTGCTCTCCCAGCTTAGGTGCTACTGTGAAGGGGGAGGAGGGAGACCCACCTCTCCCTGCCACGGTAGCTCTGGGGCTGGGGATGTGGGATAGCCAACTGTCCTCTGGCCACAGCAGGTGTGGGCCAAGTGGAGACCAGTGGATAGAGGTATCTGTCCCCACCAAAACCCTATAAGCTTGCATGGCACTTAATAGGCTACACCACAGCCACCTGGCAAGACAGCTTAAAGGGAACTCAGGTTATAGGTTTCTCCCCTCTGTGGGTTCTCCAATGGCTAACAAGATTTGAGTTCTGACTGAAGCTTTCCCCACAGAGCAGCAGAATGGTTCTCTCCTCTGTGGGTTGTCTTATGTTTAACAAAGTCTGACCTGTGTTTGAAGCCTTTTCTGCAATCAGAGCTTTTATAAGGTGACTCTCTTGTATGTATTATCTGATGGCTAGTAATGCAGGAGCACTGACTGAAGCTTTTCCCGCAGTCAGAGCAATTGAAAGGTTTCTCTGCTGCATGGGTCCTCCTATGGGTAACAAGGCTTGAGCTCTGACTGAAGCTTTTCCCGCAGTCAGAGCAGCTGAAGGGTTTCTCCCCTGTGTGGCTCCTCCTATGGGTAACAAGGTGTGAGCTGCTACTGAAGTTTCTCCCACAGTCAGAGCAATTGAAAGGTTTCTCTCCTGTGTGGGTTCTCCAATGGATAACAAGGTTTGATTTCTGACTGAAGCTTTTCCTACAGACAGAGCAATTGAAAGGTTTCTCTCCTGTGTGAGTCATCCTATGGATAACAAGGTGTGAACTTCTACTGAAGCTTTTCCCGCAGTCAGAGCAGCTGAAGGGTTTCTCTCCTGTGTGGGTCATCCTATGTCTAACAAGGTCTGAGCTGCTACTGAACTTTTTCCCACAGTCAGAGCAGTAGAAAGGTTTTTCCCCTGTGTGGGTTCTCCAATGGATAACAAGGTTTGACTTCTGACTGAAGCTTTTCCCGCAGTCAGAGCAATTGAAAGGCTTCTCTCCTGTGTGGCTCCTCCTATGGGTAACAAGGTCTGAGCTGCTACTGAAGCTTTTCCCACAGTCAGAGCAGTAGAAGGGTTTTTCCCCTGTGTGGGTCCTCCTGTGTTTAACAAGATGTGACTTCTGACGGAAGCTTTTCCCACAGTCAGAGCAGCTGATGGGTTTCTCCCCTCTGTGGGTTCTCTTATGGTGAACAAGGTCTGAGCTCCCTGTACAGCTTTTCCCACAGTGAGAGCAAATGAAAGATTTCTCTCCTGTGTGGGTCTTCCTATGGGTAACAAGGTATGAGCTGCTACTGAAGCTTTTCCCGCAGTCAGAGCAGCTGAAGGGTTTCTCTCCTGTGTGGGTCATCCTATGTCTAACAAGGTGTGAGCTGCTACTGAAGTCTTTCCCACAGTCAGAGCAATTGAAAGGTTTCTCTCCTGTGTGAGTTCTCCTATGGGTAACAAGGTGTGAGCTTCTACTGAAGCTTTTTCCGCAGTCCGAGCAGCTGAATGGTTTCTCTCCTGTGTGGGTCATCCTATGGGTAACAAGATATGAGCTGCTACTGAAGTTTTTCCCACACTCAGAGCAATTGAAAGGTTTCTCTCCTGTGTGAATTCTCCTATGTCTAACAAGGTGTGAGTTTCTACTGAAGCTTTTCCCACAGTCAGAGCAGTTATGGGGTGTGTCTCTTGTATGTATTTTCGGATGGTTCATAAAGTGTGAGTGCTCACTGAAGCTTTTCCCAGAGTCAGAGCACTTGAAGGGCTTCTCTCCTGTGTGGGCTCTTTCATGTTCAATAAGAGTTTCACACTCACTACAAGTGCAGGGTGACTGTTGATGGGGGATTTCCTGTTGAACACTTTCTTTGTTTCTTTTCTCCCCTCTGCTCCTGTGACTGGAATTATCCTGTTCCTCTCCTGGATGGTTTCCCTGCTGCCTTTCTGGGCTATGCTGACTCTCACAGCTCTCTCCTTGCTCACGTATCTGGAAAACATACCCTTCAGATCTTCCCAATAACATCCCACATGGAGACATTTGCTCCAGTCCTTCCTGCTGAAGACTCTTTTCATGGTTCTCAGTCAGCGTCCCATCCCGTTGAGACAGAGAAATAATCGAGACAGGAGTTATTCTCCATGATGAGCTGAAAGGAAACTCTGAAAGAGGAATAGAAAAGGGGACACACACTCAAACAATGGTCAAATTATCACGAGAGGAGTTCATCTTCCTCCACAACCCTTCCACAGAGAAGAATACCCAGCCTTTCCTCACCCACCATGCACTGACTGGAATGGAAGACAGGCTAAACAGTCAGTTGGACTTCATGAAAACACACAAGTTACATCTGCTATAAGGAGACAGAAATTGGTTTCTGAGTCAGTTTAACTGATTGCTCACCTGTATGGGTGTTGCTGATGATCTCTGCTGATGAGCTCTGGGGATCTGGGACCCACAACTCCTCCTCCCGCTCCACCCAGGAGATCACATCAGTTTCGGAGACTGGAAATCCTGTTTGGAGAGCAATGAACCAAGTGCTGATCTTGTTCATTAAGGTCTGTGCCATTACTGCTTCCCGAGCCAGGATCCGAGTCACCCACCCAGAGAGGCACCTTTCCCCACCTTGCAGAGACTAGCCTCTGGCTGGTACAAAACCTCTAGACACACTCCCCCGGGCCCAGCTCATTCCCCAGGGGAGCTGAGCACTCTACTGCACTCTCTAGGGTACAGCTCAGTCCCCCTCACAGTGCATTCCATCCCTCCGGCATCCCGGGGCTGGACAGGAACACACTGCTCAGAAGGGGAGCTCTAGTAAGGGCTTGCAGGTCTGACATCAAGGTCCCCAGGCAGGGCTCAGACAGCAGCTGCCACATGGCAGGACACTAGGACTTGGAGATGAAGGACCCAGCAGATCTCTAGCTCCCCAAGGCTCTGTCCACAAAACTCCTGGCTGGTGGGCTGGGCTTGCCCTGATCTTTGGCTCAGATGCTCTACTTGGGCCAGGAGGCAGAGGAAGTTGCCTGAACATCTAAGTGAATCCTTGGCTAGTTGCTTCAGGTTCTGCCTATGCTCCACACTCCTGATCCCAATTGCCTGTGTCTGGGTGGGCCCTGCCAGCTGCTCACAACAGTTGCCGTTCCCATGGCTGCCCAGGGTGGCACTGGGCTTCTCTTGGGGGAAGCCAAGGCAGAACTGGGCCATGCTGCTTCTCTGGTGCTTGTGGCTGTTGCTCAGCTTCCCCTCTGCAGCTTCGGTTTTACTCTACCAGCAGCAGCCTTTGTGTGGTTTCCCAGGCTGGCTCTTGTGGTGAGCCTGGCCTTTGATTTGATGCCCCTCCAGGGCTGCACAGAATTTATCACCTTTACACCTTGTGAGTGCGTTCCCCTCAGCTTCGGCCCCACCCCTTCTCAGAACTTCATTTAGTGTTCAGAAGATCCACTTGTGACATGACCGTGGAGATCATTGTGCTACTGCTGTTACACAACTGAAATAAACCTTGTGCGAAGTATGCTGAGTGCCATGTCAATGTGAACGTTCTGATGTGATGACTATGATTATCTTGTTTATGTCCATTATTTTTTAACTAGAACAGGCCGGACTTTGGCACTGGGTACCAACTAACCAGGAAAGCACATTCCTGAGCAGGAGGCGGCCAATCAACACACAGTCCAAACAGATAGCTCAGAAAGACACTGACCCTTGTGCACAAGAGCGGGATGAGGGGATAATGGATACGGATGTTTTGTTCAAACAAACAGGCAGGAGGCTAAGGTGGTAGAACCCATGGAACACAACATGCATCTTGTTTGTGTCAATGTATGAGAGAAGAAGTCACAGGAGGGGCATGTTGATGCTGGCTGAGGGGAAGCATTCTGATTGGTGACTGAGCTGATACCGTTATTGGGTTGGGACAAGTCTCACTATAGCTGTGCCTGAGGAGCTGGGACACTAGCACCCTGCTCCTTTTCACAATAAACTTGGCCGAGTGCCTTAGCGTCCGAATGGAGCCTGGGCCTTTCTTAGCGGCAACCCTGAGGTGTGCTGCATAGATAAGCCGTACGCTCTGCCAGTGCTGCTGGCATCAGAGCTCCAGAAAGAGCCACCCACCCTGAACAGTTGTAACGACGCTCTGTGGCACTAGCAGCAATTCATATGGCACTGCAGTCGCTATAGGAAGCAAAATTAACAATCACATCAGCACCTGGGAACTCTAGTGTAAATCAGGACCCCACTGTGCAATCGGGGTGCTCATATGGAGCTAAGCATCACCCCTCTTTAGTGTAGGTATCCTTCCCAGCCCTGCGAAACAGGGACACTCTACAATAGCTATTAAAGAGAGAGGTGACCGCACACAGAGAGTCTAAGGGACTTGATCAAAGACAGGAAGTCTGTGATGGGCAGAGAACTGAACACAGGTCTCCTGAGCATGAAGCCAGACATTCACACAGGAAGAAAAAGTCCCTACCTGAAGATATTTCACTCTAAAAAAAGACAAGACAAATGACGTGATTTATCTCGATTGTACACAGAGGCAAGTGAGCCCAAGAGAGAATGAAGCTGAACTTTTCAAAGGAAACCCAGCCTGTGCCTCAAATGCAAGGAGAGCTCTGCTCATGTTTATCTACTACAGAGCTACCTCGGACAAAATACTCGCAGAGCATCAATGGCCTCATCTACCCTCCCTCAGCCCCAGCACCCAGCCCCTCCCACTGGCAAGTACCAGTGTGTCATAGAGATTAGCTACAGGCAGGGAAGGACTCTGGGAACCGCACCCTCCTTCCAGTGGCTGAGCACATTGCCACAAGGGGACCCTGCAGGCACTAAGAGCAGCCAGATCCAGACCCAGATCTCTGGTACCTGCTGTTCTTGCCAGAGCCCTTCTACTCACACCTCCAGTCAAGGCACAAGATGGGCAAGATAGAGAGGGAAGGGCAGTGGGAAAAGCTGTGGGAAAAGCAGCACCATTGTTATGTCCCTGAATCTGCTTTCCCTGGGAGGGGGCACAGAGGGGACAGTCTTTCACACAAAAGCCAGGATTATAGGGGCAGATACTCACGACATTGTGGGCAAAGGCAATGAATGATCCTGAACCAAACCCAACCCAGCTGCTCCAGAGCCCACCCAGCTTTTGTTACCCAAAGGGACAGGAATCCTTACTCAGCCAGTTCACAGCCTCATAATTCTCCTGCATCACATCCCCATAGAGGGCTCTCTGGCCCGGGTCCAGCAGAGCCCATTCCTCCTCAGAGAAATACACAGCCACCTCCTCGAAGCTCACCGGCTCCATCATGGCCATTTCCTGTCCCTGGCTTTGCAGGCCAGGGGCTGAGCTGGAGACAGACATGGGTGTTCTGCAGCCTGGCAGGGGGAGAAGGGGAATTGGAGACATTTCAGACAGGGCTTTAATCCTTTCCACACCCCCATTCTCCCCAGACTCTGACCCTAGTGACACACGTGTTAGACTCCGCCATTGTGGGCAAAAGTTTTAGTCTAGATATTCCATAAACAGTGCACAGGAGTTAGATTCCAAATCCATATTCATTTCTCTCCGTACCTGGCTTGAGTTACAACATTACTACATCTGCAACAATGGGATTTACTTCTCAGCAGCCAGTGTTTCTGATAACAAGCCACATATTCATCTGCCTGAACAGGGACATAGGTTAAATGCAGGCTGCTGTATTTAAAACCCTTAGTCTTAATTCACAGATTTGCAGCACAAACTTTGCTCTCTCATCTGAGAGAGATGTTATAAACCCTTTCCACAACAGAGAGTCAGTGAAGTTAACACCACCATTCAGATGCTTATTATTAAACATGTGTGTTGAGTGTTTGCAGGAAGAGATCTTAAAATTCATGCATTCATGGGATCAGAAGTTATCCTTAGTCATGCAGCCTGACCCCCCTCAGTGGCACAAGCCATTACACTTAGTCAAGTTACCCAGGCACAAAGCTCTGTTTCCCCACAGTGTATTTTTCTAGAAAGTCCCCCAGTGATTTGAAGATATCAAGAGATGGGGAATCCACCAGTTCTTTGCTCATTTGTCTCAGCAGCTAATCCTCTTCGCTATCGAACATTTGTGCCTCTTTTCTAGTCTGAAATAGTCTGGCTTCAGCTTTCACGTATTTTCTCTCACTGAGCCTTATCCACTCAACAGGGTGGGCAATTCATTTTGATGGGGGGGCCAAATGGAAAGTGGCTGAGAGCGGCACTCTTCCATGACATTAATGCAGGAAATGCAGGGTCTGGGATGGGCATTGGGAGAAGGAAGATGCTTGGAGTACGGATTTGGGATGCAGAACAGAGGGTATGTCTACACTACCACCCTAGTTCGAACTAGGGTGGTTAATGTAGGCATTCGAAGTTGCAAATGAAGCCCGGGATTTAAATATCCCGGGCTTCATTTGCATCTTGCCGGGCGGGCGCCATTTTTAAATCCCCTTAGGTCGAACTCCGTGCCCGCGGCTACACGCGGCACGGAGTAGGTAGTTCGAATTAGGATCTCTAATTCGAACTACCTACTCCGTGCCACGTGTAGCCGCGGGCACCGAGTTCGACCTAAGGGGATTTAAAAATGGCGCCCGCCCGGCAAGATGCAAATGAAGCCCGGGATATTTAAATCCCGGGCTTCATTTGCAACTTCGAATGCCTACATTAACCACCCTAGTTCGAACTAGGGTGGTAGTGTAGACATACCCAGATAGAGCGCTCTAGAAGGGAGTTTGGGTGAAGAAGGCAGGTTGTGATCTAGGACACTGGATTAGCCAGCTACTCATTAGATATTTCAAGTAACTTGAATTTAGAGAAGTGACTTAGTGGACAAATAAGGGGCTGTGGGTTTCTGACCATTGAGAGCTCTTGCATATATAGCTGCAGGAGGAAGACAGAGTTTGGGTATGCAGAGCAGGGGGCAGGAGTGGGGAGCAGAGATTAGGAGGGGAAGGGAGAGGTTGGGGTGTCAGAGGCATGCTCTGGACAGGAGACTTATCTGAGTGACTCCTGGCCAGAGGCCAAGCACCTCAGGCAGGCAGGGAGCATGCCCAATACTCTCACAGGCTGCAGGGCCATGTCCAGAAGGGAGGGGGCGTGGTGCTTTGTTTCTGGCCAGAAACTGGCCAATGAGATTGTCCTGGGGGGTGGAAGCAGCACCTGAAGCCTTTCCCTTCTCCTCCGGGCTCACAGTCACTTTCTGAGTGACTTGCAGATGGGGAATGGCACCCGTGGGCTGGATCCAATGGCTTGGTGGGGTGGATCCGACCCATGGGCTATATTTTGCCCAGGCCTGCAGCAGACTTAAGAGCCCTTGGAGATCCAGCAGTTTCTTGCCTTGAACAAACTGATACAGTGGAAGCCAGTCAGCTCTCAGCCTTTCAGCCTATTTATTGTTTGAAACCAACCCCATACTGAAACTGACTGAGTAGTGAAATCTGAGCCTGAAGGTGCCATCCTTTAGCATCACAAACCCAGACGAGTGTTTCTCCAAGTATCCACAGATCCCCATGCAGTGCCCCTGGGTCTCCTCACTGATCAGTGGATGAGATTTAGGGCTGTGTGTGCTATGGTCGCTGGGTTTGGTTGGTAACTTCAATGACAATCCCATGAATATGTTTTCACAAGAATTTTCTCATCATTTAAAGACTCTCCACCTGCAAACTCACCCTGTCTGTAAGCTCCCAGGGATTTTCTTCTTGATCTCTCCAGTGCAGAGGGCAGAGTATCTGGTGGGGGAAGGAATAAGAGAGGTAAGATTCTAGGCTCTCCTATTTATAACAATGTCCAACTCTGAACTCTGCATTTCAATTGTATCAGAGACCAGACAGAGAGACACTCAGGAATTAAGTATGAAAGAGTCTGAAACTTTCATTTCCTTTCTCACTTGGGCACCTCCCAGCTATGGAGCCAATATCCCTGCAGCCTCACACCTGTCCCAGGAGAGAGAAGCTGTAAGTGAGATTTACTCTTCCCTCCTCACCCCCTCCCACTTGGTTTCTCATTCACTTACTGCCTCTTATCATAACCTGGAGCTGTGGTGGTGGGACACGTTGCCATCACAGTAACTTTAGCCATTTTGATCTCTGAATGGGAAGTTCAGACTTTGCAGACCCCTGGCTCTATCTGCAAACAGTGGGGTCTGTTTGCTCAATGTTTCTAAGGAGAGCCAAGTGATGGGGCTGTCATTCTCCACGTGGGAATTGAAACAAGGGAAGGTTGGCTTCAGAGGCCAGATTCAGAAGTCTCAGATACTTGAACCACTTTCCCTCATCCATCCTTTCTCGGTACCTTTGAACTCCCTCAAAGTCTCCAACAGTGCAATCGTTTTCTGGGAGAAACCTCTGACTTGCTCTTCCAATTCAGGGGAAATCTCCTCTGTCAGCTGGAACTGCCCCGTCTCACACCTGGACAGAAACAATGACATGTGATTGTATCTAGTTTACTGCTGATAAGTCCTGGCTCGTAAGTCTCAGCTCTAACAGGCCTGGACTTAGAATTCCTCCAATTCTCCCAGCCTGAGAGTAGGGGTAACACATCCCATGGCCAGGCAACCTTCCCCTGAAAGGTCCCATTGCTGTTCTTCACTTCTGGCCTGGGGAGACTGGCTGGCGGACTAAAGGGGAATTGAGTCTCCATGGCCAACTCACTCCTTGGCTTCCAGGCGCTGAGGGACAGGAGGTTCCCAGGTGAAGGAATCTGTCCACTATGGACTAGACTGAGACACCAGCTCCCCCCTCTTTCCACACAGGTCTCCACACAGCCCTCGGGTGGGACAGACTCTTTGTCCCTGCTCCTCTGGGCTGAATGGCGCCCAGTGGCCAACAGTGACAGGCCCATGTTCCATCCCACAGACTTGAGGCAGCCAGTCCCCAGGGAGGTGACAGCTCCAGGAAACACTTGAGGTCAGACTGTGCTCTGAATGGGGAATTCCAGAGTCTGCTGTGCGAGGATGAGACCCTCAGAATTAAATGAATCAAAGATATTTGTATCTAACATCTGGCTGTAGGACCCTGGGGAGATGTGGTGCTAACATCAGCTCCAAGCCCTTTCCCTGCGCTGTGCAGCGTGAGGGGAGTGAGAGCCACGTACCTACTCAGGGTGCTTCTGACGTCCTAAAAAAAAAAAAAAAGAGACAGAAAAGAATCTCAGGCCCATTGGACACACACGGGGACATCAGGGAAGGGATTTTGCAAACCTGGGACCTCAGGGAAGGAATTTTGCAAACATGGGAAGAGAGGCCCTGCCCTGGCCCCAGGAACATGGATCCCTTTGAGCAAATGGGGCTTTGCCATCTCTAATAGCTCTGTGCCTGTAACTCTACAAAGCAAAAAAGTCATTCACGTGGCAGCAATGCACATGGAGTGATACCGAGATCTGACGGCTGGACCCCAGCACTTGTGATTCAGGAGCCTCCCTTCCCTACGTGGGGAGCTGGGATGTTTCTCCCTCAGTCTCACCTGCAGTAATTCATTCACTGGCTTCTGACACTTCCCCTCCAGCTCACCAATCAGCTCGCTGATACGGGAAATCTGCACAGAGAGTTTCCAGACAGTGTCAGTCTGGAGCCTCCCAATCTCCTTGTCTAGCTTCTCCAGCTGGGCTAGGAGGAGTCGCTCTTGTTTCTCCAGCAACTGCCGCTGCTGAAACTCGGCCGCAGTCATCTGCCTCTCCGCTTGGGTCCATTTCTGTACGAAAACAGGGAAAGGGCTGGTCAGGGGCATGGATGGAGCCCGGAACCCCTTCATGGGGAGCTGAGTGCACAGCAGGGAGAATTTCTTGGAAAACCCTAAAATTTGTGACATTTGACTCTACTTTGTGATTACTAGGCAGAGGCATCTCTTCCAGCATCTCCTTTGGCCCGTGTCCCTCTGAAAAAGATGTTCCCATGTCTATCATGGGCAGCATCTTTTGTTATTCATGGGCTCTGGGAATTCAGATCCAGAGCAGCAGGAGGCAGGACTCAGCACCAGCCTGACAGAGATACCCAGGGAGGAAAAAGAAGCAAACAAGTTCATGCACCAAGTGAGCAGACAGCCCTTCAGGGGGACATTCAGCTCCCCTAGGGAGGATGTCTGGGAAAGCCACAAAGGCTGGAAATTAACTCATGCACGGACATGGATGCTCAGGGCCTGTCTACACATGGATCTCACCCAGCAATCCATGATCCGGGAGAAACAGAAACAAGCCCAACCTCACCAAGGCCACACAGGAGTCTGCCTCCTAACACAGCCCTCCCACTGCCAGTCCCTGCTGGTCCATAGCCACAGGCACCTACCAGATACTCCTGGCTTTTCCCTTCTGCTCTTGTTTTCCTTCCTAGTAGCTTTTCTCTCTCTTCCCTCAGAGTCTTCAAATGGGCCTCCAATTTTTCCTGAAGAAACAGAAATAAGCACGAGGATAAACTCCATCAGATGTTGGGAGTCCATTTGTCTGCCTTTAGAGAGTCCCAGTTTTGTGGAGCTCTCCCCCTGTACAGCAGAGACTCAGCCCTGGACATGGCTTTGTCTACAGAAAAAGAGACAGAAGGAGACTGTGGGTGCAGCAGGTCGCCTGCGAGGGTGGGGGACAGGTCAGTGGTGGCATCTTTGTAAAAAATGATGCAGCTAGGGATTAGGAAGGTAAAAATGCTTAACAACACTAATCATGTAACTGATTACAATTTTATCAGGGACAGTATTTTTTAACCTGCTGACAGCCAGGGCTGGTATCGGAAATGGGCTCTCCTGGGTCCGGGGGTCTCTTGCAAGGTCTGCTGGGAGCGGCCACAAGAACGGCTGGCCGATGGGAACTCCCAGCAGCTGCAGACTGACGTTAGCTGCCAGAGGGAAGGAGGCACTGCTGGGGCAGTGGGGAGTTTAACCAGTAACTGGCCCTCATAAGGGCCATACTTTAATCACTGTTCAGTGATGCTGAGGGACAGGGAGCAGTGTAGTCTAACAGTTGGACCAGGGTTCGGGGCTAAACTCTATCCCTGGACGTGCTTGGCAACTATGAGCAACTTGCTGCCCCACCTTCCCTTCCCACAGTTTGTCTAACTGGACAGTGACCTGCTCAGATCAGAGACTTTCCCTTGCTGGGTGTTGTGCAGGTTCCGGATGCCATTGCAGATCTATAAGGCAAATGACAGATTATTACTCCTGTTCCTCCAATCAGTAACAGCTTGTCACCTGCTCTTCTCCAGTCCCAAGGCAGCTCACTGACAGAGTGGCCTGTAGCTCCTGTGATCTAAACCTCTCTGATTGCACAAGAGAAGGTGTTAACACACACCCCTTCTGTCACCGGTGAGGGCTGGGTTTCAGGATTCAGAGCCTCAGAGAAACATTTCCCACATCAGGTGTCTGTAAAGACGTAAGTTGCCAAAAAGCCAGAACATTTACTTTTTACAGCATCTTTTGTAGGCTTTACAGAGCGGTGTCACACCTGTGCCCGGTAACAGTCAGTGAAATTATCCTGTAATTAAAACACACTGGACAGCAACTCTGTACCTTGTACTCCTGGGCAGCTTGCTGTATGGGCACCACTGTGAGAGCCTGGGATCTGTCATACACCACACAGATGGGAGTTTGATCCTCTTCACAGAACAGCTTCAGAGCCTCCTGTTGCTCCCTGCACACCTCATCCCATCTTGCTCTCTCTGCTGCCTGGAAACTCAGCGGCTTGGCTAGTTCCACCACATTTGCCAGCTGCAGATTGGGCCAGAGGGGTCCCTGCTGCTCAGTGTCTCTGCCCTGAGGGCTAAGGGGAGCCTGGCAGAAATTGTGCTCACACTCCAGAGCAACAGGGGCTGTGAAATCCTCCAGACAGATGGGATGCGTCGCTTCCTCCCAGAGACTTTCCATGGGGCTCTCTGCAGCCATGGCTGCCTCTGGGCTAGGGAACAGGGGCTGCGTCACTTTCCTGAGCTCAGTAATGGAGGGGCAGGTCCAGAGGGCGTGTGAGTGAGGTACCAGCACTGAGGATAAAAAACATCAAAATTAAAAACCAAAAAGTCCCTAAAGCTTTGCTCACCCACTGCCCACACCATGGCCTGCACGGGGCCCCCTCAGCCACCTGCCCCAGCCAGAACCACTCCCCCCATCTCTGCACCCCTAATGCCAGGGCCTCTCCTCACCCTGTGTTCAAATCCCGCCCCCTCCTCTGCAGCCCCCTCACAGCTCCTCTGTGCGTCCCCTTCCCGCTCAGCCCAGCGGGAGCATCAGGAGGCACCAACAGCCCGCGCGGGGCTGAATGTTTGCGACGCAACCGGAGAGGTGGCCATTTCCCAGCCAGAGCCGCCCCCCCTTCCCCAGCGGGCGCGCACCGGCCCTACAAGCAGCACAAGGACGGTGGGTCACAGTCCCTCCCCCGCTAACTCCCTCACGCTGGTTTGCGGCCTCCCCCGCTCTGGCGCCCCCTCCCCCAGCCGGGCCAGCCCCACTGCGCTAACCCCCCAGCGAGTAACGGCCCCAACGGCCCTCCAGAACGGCTCCCGGCTCAGGGACCACGGCGCATGCGCAATAACCGCGGCGAAGTCCGCTACCTTTCCCTCCTCGCGAGCGGGGCCTGAGCAGCGGCGGGGAGTGACGGGCGGGGACCCGCCGAAAACCGGTGGCGGAACAGAATGGGGCTCACACCCTGACACCACGCATGCGCAGCAGGTCCGTAACTCCGATGAAAGTCCAGAGCCTGGGCTTATCTCAGACCGGGAGATGCCTGGACACGCCCCCATCGGGGGGGCGGCTCCCCGGGCCAGAGGCTTCTTCCGCCTCTCGGAGCCCGGCCCGGCCCGCAGGTGGGCGGGGCTTTTGCAGCGCGTGTAACAACATGGGGGGTCCCTCACTGCCGGGCTGGGACCTGGGGGCGGGGAGGTGTCCCGAGGTGGGAGGTTCCGGGCGGGGCCGGCGCGCGCTGCTGAGGTGCAGGGTCCGCTCTGGGCCCCACGTGGCTGCGCTGGCGTGGCGGGGGGAGGCTGCAGCGGGTTCGCGCGCGCGTGACCCTGGGACCGGACCTTTGTTGCGGGGGTGGGGTCGAGAGACACCCACGTGTGCCAGTCTCGGCTTCTGCCCAGCGCGTCTGGTTGGTCCTCGGGAGGCGCGCGGCGGGGAGACGCTCACCTGCTCGTGTATGGGCTGCGCATGCGCAGCGGTTCTTGTGTAGTCTTTGCCCTTCTCTCTGCCTGCGCGCGCTGTGAGTTTTT
The DNA here is from genome assembly GCA_032595735.1 of Pelochelys cantorii. Classification (NCBI taxonomy): domain Eukaryota; kingdom Metazoa; phylum Chordata; order Testudines; family Trionychidae; genus Pelochelys; species Pelochelys cantorii. The sequence goes on from CM064345.1 coordinate 7,916,814, forward strand.
GCTCAGTCCCTGTTAAAAGCATTTCACAAGGGAGGAAAGTGGCTCAGCAAGGGAGGTGGCTTCACATTGACTTGGCAGATGCAGGCGGGGCTAGGATGGGTTCTGGGGCCAACTCAGCTCTGGGGAGAGGGAGGGGGTGCCAGGTCAACTCTGCAACACAGAGTGCAAGGTCCCAGCACAAGGAGGGCTTAAAGCAGCTTCCCCAGTGGGAATGAGGCTCAAGTCAAAGAGTGGCCATGGCAAGGGGGCTTTTTTTATTTGTTTAAACATTTATTTTAATCACTTGTTCACCTCGGAGGCACTAAGCATGCTCAGTAGGGCTGCAGCCGCCCCTGCACTTTGCCATGCCTGCTCTATATGTTTTTGCTTATTGCATTTTAAAGGTGTTTAAAAGGTAAAAAGGGTGCTAAAGACAAGACATGAAGTCTCATAACATTTTTCACATTTCTCTTGTCTTATTCCCGGCATTCACAGAATTGCGCTCCTGTCTCTGCAACCCATATTCATTGTTTTGCTCCGTGCATATCTAATGTCTTGTACTGTAATTATTCTGTCCAATGCACAGTGTTGGGGGAAAAGATACTGAAGTCAAAGTCCTGCTACTTTGAAACAAATGTAAGTAAAAGTCAAAGTAACCTTCTGTAAAACTACTTGAGTGAAAGTACAAAAGTATCATATCTTAATTGTACTTAAATATTCAAAAGTAAAAATTAGTTGTCCTATGGAACCCTATGCTTAACCATCCGAGTTCTTGCAGGTTGTTGCATAAATTGCTAGTTTCGTCCCCTGGAGGCTAGTCTAATTTGCCCCAAGAAGAGAGTCACACTTTCAGGCTGGGTCCAACACCATTTTATTGTTTGCAAACAATTGCCAACAGAGGAGCTCTGTGCTCAAAGCAGTGTTGACCTTGAACGACAGCTGGGCTGAAACTTTTATGGATTCTACATTCCTTCTGGTCAGTGTATCGCAATGTGATTGGTTACTGTTACTGCAAGTTTGCTTAGTTCCCTAGCAGAAAATTTAGCAGCTTCTAAGACGTGCGCAGTTATCTAAATGATACGTGCTGTTTTGAGCTTAAGCAATGGAGAAGAAGCACACTTAGTTTTTACCACAATTCCCTCCTCAAGATGCTTTCTTCGAATTATACTTAATCTGTCTGAGCCATTACTAGTCTCTGGTAGTGTACAAACATTTCACGTTTTACAACTGACCGCACAGTTCGCTGTACAAGAGCTATAATACATGGTACTAGGCAAGGCAATAAGCATAACGTCATCCTAGCAAGACAAAACACTAGGAAGGCCCCTTTGAGCCCTTTCAAATTTAGCAGCCAGGAAGTGAGATATGCACATAAGCCAATGGTCTTACGACAGTTACACAATATCTCCGCCCATTGCCAATTAAACATGTTATCACTAATACAGGTAGTTATTCCTAACAAGCTAACTGTGCCAACATAAGCAGGATGGCAGCCCCCAGAATGAATATATTGCTGTAAGCTTGTTAGCCGAACTTGTGATGTCTAGGCGGGACGGATGACTTCATCCCTGTCCTGGCACAGTCCTTGAGATTCAAGCCCATTAATCTGAAAGCACAAGAGACAGTGAAACCCGCGCAGCCTGGCTGATACCAGCCAGGCCTTATCAGAGTAAGAGAGGCCCTTTTGGAATGTAGTTGCCAGGGGAACCAGGGTCACAATAACTGTTGAACTGTACGTTCTCCCAGGCTTAGCCTGATACTTTCTGATTTGAGTTTGTTAGTTCTTAGCAAGATACCATGGACTGCCTTAATTTACCCTACAGTTAAATACGGCAATTTTAAGGTTTTTAGTCCTTCTCCTAGACTGCTAATCCACTAGCTGGATTCTTGTTCCAAGGGGTGGTCAGCCTCCGGAGTGACCACACCCTGGGAGGAGTTGTCCTGTGCTCCCTTTAAATATTTCTTTACTCTGGAACAATGGGTCCACTTGTCGCTGTCTGCTAGCTTAACCGCTGTATGAGTTGTTAATAGCACCTGGTAAGGTCCTTCCCATTTTTCTGTTAGCGGATCTTTCTTCCACTTCTGGAGCAGCACTTGATCTCCCGGCTGGAAGTCATGGATCGGGGCATCTAACGGCAAGCTCTGGAACGGCGCAGCAAACCTGTGGAGGGATGACAAAACAGACTGCAAGGTGATAACATGTTCTCTGAGTTCAGTTTTTCCCAAATCAACAGTAACTTGTTCCCTCCACCCCGCCGGCAAGACCCTGGGAGGCATTCCAAACATTAACTCGAAAGGGGACAATTTTATCCCCCTATGTGGTATGCTACGAATGTGAGTTAAAGCCAGTGGGAGCGCCTGGGGCCATTTTAAATGGGTTTCAATACAGATTTTTGTTAGCATTGTTTTCAAGGTTCTATTCATGCGCGCCACCTGACCTGAACTCTGAGGTCTCCATGGAGTATGGAGCTTCCACTTAATGTCTAAGGCTTTGGCCACTTCCTGCACTACCTTCCCCACAAAATGACTACCCTGATCTGACTCAATTGACTCTGGCAGTAAAAATCGTGGTATCAGGTCCTGCAGTAGGACACGCGCTACTGTCAATGCTGTAGCTGTCCTGGTGGGATATGCTTCCACCCATCCTGTTAGCTGGTCCACTAACACCAGCAAGTATCGGTATTGTCCAGACTTCGGACGTTCAGCAAAATCAATCTGCCATGCTTGGCCAGGGTAGTAGGCCCACTGTCTTCCTCCCATAGGAGCAGGTGGTCGGGCTGGCTTGGGGTTCACTCTCTGACAGGTTGGGCACTGTGACGCCACTCGTTGTGCTTCCAAGTACAATCCTGGTGCCACCATCTGTCGCACCAGCAGATCTCCCATTGCTGTGCCTCCCATGTGGGTGGAGGCATGAAGACGTAGGAGCACTTCTAGCAGCAAGGGTCGAGGCACCATAACTTTTCCTCCCGGCGCTATCCACCAGCCATTCTCATTCTTTACTGCATTGTTTTCCTTTGCTGCGGCATCGTCCATGGGGGAGTAACGTACTATACAATCCTCTAAGAAGAATGGAACTTCGTGTGCAGAGCCCTGGAATCCCACATCGCCTCCTATTAGCACCGCTTCTTTGGCAGCTGCATCCGCTCTTGCATTTCCCTTCTTCTGGCGTTCGTCGGCAGCCCTTCCATGCGCTCTTACGTGAACCACAGCTACTTCTTTAGGCAGCTTAAGGGCTTCTAACAACATCACAATCTGTGGTCCATTGGCTATTCTTTGCCCTGAGGCTGTAATGAATCCACGCTTCTTCCACAATAGTCCATGAGCGTGCACAGTGGCAAAGGCATAACGGGAATCAGTGAAGATGTTTACTCTCTTGTCTGCTCCTATCTCTAAGGCTCTAGTCAGGGCAGTCAGCTCTGCTGTTTGTGCCAACCAGCTTGCAGGAAGCTTTTCTTTCCACACTGTTTCTGTCAAGGTCACTACAGCACAGCCTGTGTGCCTAGTGCCTTTTACTACACTGCTTGAGCCGTCCACAAAAAAACTTCTCCTCTGGGTTTTCAAGAGGATCATCCTTCAGATCTGGCCGAATCAGCACTGTTTGAGTTAACACTTCCAAGCAATCATGGCATGGTGGTCCCGGTTCTGGCAGCAAGGTGGCTGGGTTTAAGGCAGTGGTGTGTTTAAAAGTGAGTCCAGGCTTGGACAACAAGAAAATCTCATAACTGGACTGCCTGGAGGGGTTCAAAAACTTTCCCCCTTCCCCTCCAAGAATTTGAGGTACTCCATGTCGAGTGTGTATTTCCATGTCGGTTCCCATTACAATCTTTTGAGCTTCCTCCACAATGGTAGCTGTTGCTGCAACAGCTCTCAAACACGCAGGCCACCCTTTTGCTACAGGGTCCAGCACCTTTGAATAATAGCCCACAGGCTTCCAAGCTGGGCCCACTGGTTGGGTCAGGACCCCTGAGGCGATGCCCTTATTTTCGTGTACATAGAGTCTATAGGGCTTGCGCTCATTGGGGATCATTAGGGCTGAGGGCTGCATTAAAGCAGTCTTTAACAATTCAAAGGCATGCTGATTCTCTTTGGTCCATTTCCAGTTTGCGAGACCCTCTTTAGTGAGGGACTCATATAGGGGTTTGGCCTTGCCCCCATAGTCTGGAATCCACATCCTACAGAATCCAGTTAAGCCTAGGAAAGCCCGTAGTTCTTTCGGAGTGGTTGGGGCAGGCATGTCCTGTATTGCTTGGATTCGATCCTTGCTCAAAGCCCGCACTCCCTTTTCAATCTCGTAGCGCAAAAAGGTGACCTTTGGCTGACATATTTGGGCCTTCCCTTGTGAAACTTTATATCCCTTTTTTCCCAGAGCATTCAACAGGGACTCCGTTGCCCTTTTTCCCTTTTGCATATCAGGACTTGCAATCAACAAATCATCAACATACTGGAGCAGAGCTACCTCAGGGTGCTGCCTCTTCCAGTTTTCCAAATCTTTCTGCAATGCGGTCCCAAAGATATGGGGAGCTGATACAACACCCTGGGGCAACACAGTCCACAACAGCTGAGTTTTGTAATGGGTATCTGGGTTCTCCCACTCAAAGGCAAATAGTTTCCAACTGTCTTCATGCAAAGGGATAGAGAAGAAAGCATCTTTTAAATCCAACACTGAAAACACCTTTGCATCTGCTGGAACTTGTGTTAAAATGGTGTGTGGATTTGGGACCATAGGGTGATCCACAAGAACCTTCTTATTTACACCCTCAGGTCCTGCACTAATCTATATGAGGTGCCATCTGCTTTGGGCACCCCCAAAACCGGTGTTAAAGGGGGAAGAGCCCTCTACCAACCAGCCATATCCTTTGAACTTTTCAATTAATGGCTTCAACCCTATTCGGGTGGCTTTCTTCAGGGGATATTGCTTCACACACACAGGGCTTTCTCCTTCCTTGAGAGGAATTTTTACTGGAGTCACGGACTTCGCCCGGGCAGGGGTCCCATCTGCCCATACACATGGATTGACACCATCTAAGATCTCAGTCCCTTTTGCCTTGAACACCGTCTCAATTGCCCGGAGAGCCATCTGGTAATTTGAGCCCTGTTTCACTGGCAGCTGCATTATAATCTGATTTCCTTGGAAGAAAATTTCAGCCTGCAGCTTAGTTAGCATATCTCGCCCCAGCAGAGCAACCGGGCACGCAGATGAAACAACAAAGGCATGTTCCAGCATATTATTTCCAATCTTCGTGAGGAGGGGTTTACATACAGGTAGCCTCGTTCGTCTCCCTTCAATCCCTTCCACTACCACATGCTTTCCACTTTCCTTAGCTGAGGGGGGTTTCACGGGAATCATAGAAAACGTGGCCCCAGCATCCACCAGAGCCTCATAGTCGCTGCCACCAACCCTTATTTTCACCATGGGATCCTCTCGAGCCTTAACTCGTAGGGTGGTGGCCTTAGATCCCAGTCCCCTTCAGCTAGAGTCCTCTCCAGAGGATTCCGCCCGCATCTGCTGGCCCTCTGGCTGACTCTCCTTTTTCTTATCCTTCAACTGAGGGCAATCCCTCTTCCAGTGCCCTTTTTCTCGGCAATATGCACATTCATCCGTGCCTACACGTCCTTTTCCTTTCTTGGGGTACTTTCCCCTGCCTCCTTGCCCGCCAGCCTTCGGGTCTGGATTGCCAGTTATGGCAGCAGCCATCATTGCCATCTGCTTCTGTCCCCTTTTCTCTTCCTTTTTCTCTGCAACCTGCTCTCTGTTCCCATACACCTTGTAAGCAATTTCCACCAATTCAGAAATAGGCTTTCCCGGCCCACCTTCAGTCTTTTGCAACTTTTTGCAGATATCAGGGGCAGCCTGTCCTATAAACATCAAATTCACCATCCATTGGTTCTCAGGGGCCTCCGGATCCAAGTCACTAAACCTTCGAAAAGCTTCAAACAAGCGCCCCAGAAAGGCAGAGGGGTTTTCATCTTTAGGGGATCCTCTCTGAAAGAGGGGTTCTGATTCTTCCAATTGAACAGGTCAGAAGTACTAAAGGGGACGTAGACAAAAGCTGTATCCCCGTCCCCTGTTGCCACCTCCCTCATAGGAAATACATATTGGGGCTTGTTCTCAGGTAGGGGGCACAGATCATAGTGATTTTCCGTGTTATATGGCTTGAGCTGGGGCATAAACCCCCTATCCTCCAGAACTTTCAGATGGGGGGATTCAAGAGGAGCGGAGGGTGTCTTCCCCTCATCAAGCGAGTTATAAGGGGGAGGGGTATGCTTTGGAGACGGCAGCGGAGTTTGAGTTAGTGCCTGAGCTTCTGCTGAGCTTTTTCTCTCCCCCTCCTCATGTTGCTCCACTCTGGGAGTTTCTCTACGCCTGCCTTGAGTCAGATTAACTTCACTACCAGAATCATTTAAAACCCTGGGGCGTGCACCACCCTTGCCTCCCGAGGCCTTAGCTTTTGCTACCATAACTTTACAAGCTCCTATGCTACACTTCAAGGTCGCCTCTGCGTGTGATTCAACCAACAATCAATATATGGGAACTGATCCCAGTGCCCATCTCGAGTAACAACACCATGAACAGAGGTAACTAGATTTACATCAAAAGATCCTATATCTGGCCAGCCTACCCCAAAGGTTGGCCACTCTAACTGACAGAACTTAATTAAATCATCATTTGTCATCTTAATTCCAAAATCACCCTTAAATTTACTGAAATTGCGCAGCATGCATCCCAATGGGGTTGCGGAGTTTTCTACCCGGGAGCGACCCGAACCCATTGTGTCAACTTCTCAGCCCCAAGTGCAATGTTCAGACCTATGTGCTGAATGCAAGAGTCCCCGAAGGACCAACAACCACAAAAGACACAGGGAATATGTATACTTACTCCGTCAACACCCTGGCGCCGTTCCTTCGGACCTCACAGCGTGGTTGACTCTTACAGTGGAGGTTCCTTTAACTTTCCGGATGTCCCGACTCACGCTTTGGTGTTGTGACGGACTCAAACACGATCCGGTGCGCACTTCACGGTCACCTACGACGGTCTTGTCGTCCGACTCCGGAGTAGTCCAAGGGGTATCTCCTGGCGGGCTCGCCAAATTTGTTGCATAAATTGCTAGTTTTGTCCCCTGGAGGCTAGTCCAATTTGCCCCAAGAAGAGAGTCACACTTTCAGGCTGGGTCCAACGCCATTTTATTGTTTGCAAACAATTGCCACCAGAGGAGCTCTGTGCTCAAAGCAGTGTTGACCTTGAACGACAGCTGGGCTGAAACTTTTATGGATTCCACATTCCTTCTGGTCAGCGTATCGCAATGTGATTGGTTACTGTTACTGCAAGTTTGCTTAGTTCCCTAGCAGAAAATTTAGCAGCTTCTAAGACATGCGCAGTTATCTAAATGATACGTGCTGTTTTGAGCTTAAGCAATGGAGAAGAAGCACACTTAGTTTTTACTACAAGGTCACTATTATTTCTCTCTCTCTATCTCTCTCTCTCACACACACACACACACACACACACACACACGATGTAAACACTTACAATATAATTATCTATATTATATACATATACTATACATTTTTCAATGGTGGAATTTAATGATAGTCACTGCCTTCATTTATAAAGATGAAGAGTGACCAAATTAAATACGAGTCAGATTACAGAAATGTATTTATTTTGTCCACATTCACAGTGTGCATTTTTATCATTTTTCCATTGTAACGATTAATTTCCAAAATGCTTGTTCAACCATAGGGCATTTTTTTCTCTCAAAATTATCAATCCTTGCTCTTCTATGAAAAAATATGAGTCCATCACATGGAATAATCTCTTACAGGCAGCTGGTGCAGACAGAGATCTGTTGGCCCTGATGCACAGCTCCCTAATTGTAGGAAAAGACTGCAGGAGATCCATGGTCTCTCCTGAAGAGGCCAAATACCCATCAAGCTTCTTTGCAGTTTCATTTGTCTAAAATGACATAGTCTCTTACCTTTTCTAATCTCAGTTTCATGCTTGTTCCAAGTGGTCCTAACATTTGGCATCAAGATGTCAGCTGCTATTAGCTCCAGGTCCTCAATTATTTCACCAAAACACTTCTGAATGCCACACTGGAGTCCATCTACCAGTGGCCTCAAGAGGGCATCTTGTTCCTTTGCAGTTTTGAAACTATCTAGTATAATTTAAACTTAAAAAACAACAAATGGTCTGGTAGCACTTTATAGACTAACAAAACATATAGATGGTATCATGAGATTTCCTGGGCACAGCCCACTTCTTCAGATGACCGGAGTTTTGAGTTTAGGATGTGCAGATGTTTTCAGGGAACTATCCACAATGATTCTAAGGTCTCTTTCTGGAGTGGTAACAGATATTTTAGACCCCATCATTTCCTTCAGCATATCTGGGATTATACTTTTCCATGTGCAATACTTTGCATTTATCAACAATGGATTACATCTGCCATTGTGTTGCCCAATTACCTTCTTTTGTAAGATCCTTTTGTGACTCTTTCCATTGAGCTTTTCAATTTCATATTTTGATTGTCTATTATCTGCAACAGTTGCCATCCCACTGTTTACCACCTTTTCAAGATCATTTAAAAGTTTAACTTTACTGGCCCAACAGAAAATTCCTGCATCATAACCCTAATTGCTATTCCTCCCTCTGCCTATCCCCAGCTTTTTTTTTTTTATAACCAAGTCACTGCTAACTAAGTCCTTTCAGATAGCATAGTATAAAAATTTAGTTTTTTTTCTAAAATACTACTTTAGTAAAAGTCACAATATCACAAAAATAATTTAGTTGAGTCAAGTTCAAATTTCTAGCAAGGGAACTTGAGAATTCTAGAAGTATTTATCTGTACCTATTAATTCTTTCTGTGATTATCATATAGAACTTGCTATCCTTTATTTTTTATTGTTCTAGTACTACATTCTGGAGGCCATAATATCCAGCCCAGAAGCCTAATAAAAAAGCATCCCACTGCCCTCCCACTAGTCTCTGCTTGAACCAAGTGGATCATCAGACGATTGTGGTGGGGTGCCAGACACACCTAAACCACCCTTGACAGCTCCCCTCTCCTCATGCTCATCACTTCATATATCGAATGGAGAACAGAAATCCCTACAGCAGAACCACAGTGAACTCGTTGACACACAAAGCATGGAAGCACTGCCTGATGGCAAATCCCTTCTCCTGATGCTAATGGCCCCTCGTCTGCCGACACCCATGTCTTTAAGTATCAGGCCAATTCTAGGAAAAAGTCCTATAGCTATGGTTTTCAAAAATACCGAACATGGCTAATTGAATTATAAAGTCCCTCTAAGGCAGAGATGGAGAAACAATTGCCTATAGACTGTGATTCTTTGGACTCCTTCCTTCCCCTGTAACAAGGCAACTTGGCATTGGTTCTCTAGCCACGTGTTGGAGTGGCTTCAAGGTTTCTTGCCCCCTCTTCTACACATCGCTGGAGCACCAGCCCATTTTGCCCTGCTGCTTCTGGACTCTGCCTTGGAGCTGCCCCCTGGAGGCCTCCTGCTTGCCGTGCAAGGTGTGGGAGGTACAAGAGGGGGGTGCTGATGTCAGGGTGTCCCTCCTCACCACACTCCTGTACCTTATCACCACACAGAGAGAAGGGGCTGGGGGGAGTTTAGGAATGACAATCTCTGGCACTCTATGGTAATTGCTACTCCTGGAAGTGGCTGGCATGTCCATGCAGCCCCAGAGAAAGTCACTGCTGGGGGTCTCCATATGTTATCCTTGCCTGTAGACACCACTCCTGCAGCTCCCATTGATCAGTAATGGGGAACCGTGGCCAGTAGAAGCTGTGGGCTCCGTGCTTGTAGAGAAGGGGCACCAAATGGTATCATGCATGGAGCTGTTGCTGTACATGCCAGTGGCTTGCAGGAGTGGTGCAGGGCCTGGGCTGAAGTAAGCCTGCCTTAACCTCAATGGTGAAGCACCAGAAGCTGTCACAGTTAAACAGAGCCCAGCCAGAGCCTGCTTCCTGAACCCCTGCCCCAGCCCTGAACCTTCTCCTACACCCAACCTTTTGCCACAGATGTGAGTTCCCCTGCACCCTTACTCAGTGCCAGAACGTACAACCTGAAACCCCTCTGGACCCCATTGTCCCACCCTGGGTTAAGATCAGAGCCCCTCCTACACTCCATACCTGTAGGCACAAGCACAGGGCCTTCTCCCCAAACCCCTTCCCCAGCCTGGTGCAAGTCATTGAGGTTGGGGAAATAAGAGAACATCTTACATTGGAAAAGTGATCTTGCAATTAAAAAGGTTGGAAAGCAATGTTGTAAGGAATGTAAGGAGGGAGAACACCAACATTTAAAAATGGATGTAAAGAGGGCAGAAGAAACTGCTCCTGTAAGAAAATACTGGAAGTATCACTTTCCTACAGGGACCAGTGAGAAAGTCCTAGTGGAGGTAGGACATTCCTATGGGGAACAGTTACTTTGTCTGCAGTATAAGAAGCTGCTACCCTCTCAAACCCTAAGGCTACGTCTATACTGTACATTGTTGTGCAAGAAGATATGCAAATGAGGTGCACACCTCATTTGCATACCTAGTGAGCCACCATTTTGCAGAAGGGGGTTTTGCGCAAGAAGGATCTGTTTACACTACTCCTTGCACAAAAAGCCCTTCTTGCGCAGGAGCTGTTCTGCGTGAAAATAAGTGCAAAACCCCCTTCCACAAAAATGATGGCTCATTAAGTATACAAATGAGCTGCGGCGATATTCATCGCCATGCCTCATTTGCATATCTTCTTGCGCAACAATGTGCAGTGTAGACGTAGCCTAAGGCTGATTCTTGCAAATTCCTGGAGTTCAGACCAACAATGACATTTACTTTTTTGGAGAACTTTTACAAAGCCTTTTACACTTTCATTAAAAGCATTTATAAGTGCACTTGTGTTATTTGTTTAGAGCTGTGTTTCTCAACCAGTGGAATGTCTGGAGGGTACTTCAGCACAACTGAAATTTGGAGAAAACTGAATTTATGTTTTAAATTTTACAGCATTTTATTATTTTTGTACTTTTTACATGAAAAAAATGTCATCTCCTGCCTGGCTATGATTAAGTTGTTTAACAAATGTGTTGCAATGGTAGAAAAAAATTGTGTGTCTGAAAACTGTAGGTACTGGGGGTACTTCTAATTTTTTTTTTAAAGGAGGTACTTATACTTTTTTTTTTTTTTTTTTGGAAAAGGCATACTTTATAAAAAAAAAAAAAAGGTTGAGATACACTGGTTTAGAACAGTGGTCTCCAATGCGGTGCCAGTGGGCGCCATGGCGCCCGCCGGGCCATTTATGTGTGCCGAACAATCTGGGCCGGCCCCGCCCCCGGGCGCATGGTACATGCGCGGTGCCGGCCCCGGGCACGTGGGGCATGGGTGGCCCCTGCCCCAGGGTCGCGGCACATGCCGGTGCCGGCCCCTGGCGCATGGGCGGCCCCTGCCCCGGGGTCGCGGCACATGCCGGTGCCGGCCCCTGGCGCATGGGGGGCCCCTGTCCCGGGGTCGCGGCACATACCGGTGCCGGCCCCAGGCACGCGGCGCATGCGCCAGCCCTGCCCCCCTCGGGCGCACGGCGCCTGGCGCATGGGCGGCCCTTACCCCAGGGTCGCGGCACGTGCCGGTGCCGGCCCTGGGCGCACGGCGCATGCGCGGCCCTGCCCCTGGACGCGCGGCCCGTGAGCAGCCCCACCCCTGGACATGCGGTGTGTGAGTGGCCCCGCCCCCGGGTGCCCAGCAGCCCCAAAAGGTTGGGGACCACTGGATTAGAGTAATCCTTTGTAAACAACTGTTGGTGGATTCCTACACTGTTTTTAGATCAGTATTTCCAAAATGGTGTGCCATGGAAGACTGGAGTTCAGCAAAGATGAAAGTGATACTTCCAGTAGGAGTTTCTTACAGTAGCAACTTCTTATTTCTGGAAATCAGAAACTGCCCCCCCAGGAGCACAATCTGATAGGGAGCTGTTTTTGACACAGAAATGTTGGGAACTGCTGCATGTAGGATTGTGCTGCCCTAGCAGCTGTTTCCTACAGTATCACTTCTTTATGATCGTATCAATAAGAAAGTGCTACCTGTAGCACATTCCTATAAAGTAGGAGCTTTTGACATTACACCGCCTTTTCCTGCTGCCTCCCTTGTGTGACTTGCCCAAGGAGGATGAGAGGCAGGAATGGGGCAGAGGAGGAAAGCCAAGCTGAGGGGGGCAGGGCAGGAGCTCAGCACCTCAGTGGGGTGAGCAGAGCCCCCCCCCCCGTTTGTTCTGCCAAAGCCTATGGAGTAGAAGGGGGTTCTGAGTGGAAGGAAAACAAGCAAAGCTGGATCCAAGTGTGCATGTGCTGGGCTCCATTGTGGCCCAGCTAAGTGAGGGGTGCTGGGTTTGATGTAACATCCAACTGTAGGCCCCATAGTGTAAGGGGTGGTACTCAGGGCTCTGAAACCTGCAATGTGAGTTCAAATCTCAGTGGGACCTGCTGGGCTTGGGCTGGTTGCTGCAAAACCCTCCCACCTCATATGCTTTGGCTTCCTTGTGCCCCCTGCTGGGCATCTGACACCCCCCTGGAGCTCAATCTCAGGTTCAGTGGGTGGCTGGGATGTTTCTTGCTGCTTCCCCTGTTGCCCTCATGTCTGGTCCCAGAAGCTGCCAGGCTCTGCCTCTTACCCCCATGGGGGACACAGGTAAGATCATCAGGCCAGGCTGACTGGCCCAGGAACAGCAGGAGCCCTGTCCTAGGAGGGCGGAGATGGCCAGTGTGTGTGATGGTGTCAGTCAGACAGCCTCAAGCTAGGAGGACAGAGCTGACCGACATCTCTAGCGCTCCTGAGGCTGAGGGGATCCCAGCACAGACACAACAGCAGCAGCCTTGGCCAATGGTCCCAGGTTTGCAGGGACCGTCCCTGGCTCCCCACTCAGACTGGCCAGGGGGGCACATTGGTGCTAACAACATGCTCAAGTGGCACCATGTTCCAGCCAGGCCGACAGGGAGCATTTCTTGTGGAATGTGTGTGGCCCTTGCACCCACCCCCTGCTTTTCCCCTGGCCCCTGTGGGGCTGATAGGAAAGAGGCCCAGGCCCAGGCTGGAGCCAGGAGAAAGCAGGAAGCAGGAAGAGACCCAGGCTGTAGCCCAGCTCCCCTTTCCTCCCCTGGGCACCTTGAGCAGGGGCAGTTGGTGCTGACTGCTCCAAGAGAAGCCTCAAAAGCCACAGAGCAACCAAGGCAGGGCAAGAGGGGGGCAGGGCCAGGCCTACATGTGGCTGCAGAGCCACAGAGTCCCCACCCTCTGGGTGCCAAACACTGAGCCAAGGCCCCACCCACCAGCATGTGGGCAGCTGCTGATGCTCTGTGACCAGGGTGAGGTGGCAGGAAAGCAGGGCCAGGCCCCCTCACTGCTCCCACTCCAGGGGCTCAGGGGGGCAGGAGATGTTGCCCCAAGAGGCTTCTCCCCAACAAGTGAGAAGCAGAGACACCCCAGGGCCCAGACTTGCTATTGAATAAGCCCCCTCAAGCCCAGGGGCCCATTTGAGAGAGAGAATCTACCCCCCCTGCCCAAGGCCTGGCCTGGCCTGTCTTTCTCGGGCAAGGCCAGAATGACAGTCTCCAGGGGGAACCACCAGGGCTCCCACCTGCCCAGCAATTCCTTTCTCTGGCCCAGCTGGAGCTAAGCGGAGGTTTCTAGGCTGAAGACAGCAGAGCTACAGACACAGCAAAGCCATTGCCACTGCGCAGGGACTCAAACCCTCAGTCTTCTGATCCAAAGTCAGACACCTTCTACTTTAGGCCACACAGTCCCTTTACCTTTGGGTAGCCCTGAGGAAGCAGCACGGAGGCTCAGAACCATAGGAGGGAGCCAGGAGTGTGCAGGAAGCACTGTGGGGCCTGGGGTGAGGAAGCCAGGGGAGAGGAGAGGGGGAGTTCTGGGAAACCCAGTGGCTGTGGAGAAGCAATAAGGACTGAGCGCCTGGCAGCAGCCTGAGGGGAAAGGTGCCCAGAGAGAGCAGGGCCAGCCAGGCCACCGGTGTCACATCAGCACTCAGGGCTCCTCCTCCTGCCCCCTGAGCTCAGACCTCCCTGGGCCCCTCCTGGTGCGGCCTTGGGCAAAGCCCTAAAGCTCTGGCTGGGCTGCTCCCCTCCCACTCCCTGTGCCCGAGCGAGAGTGGGTGACTCAGGCCCTGGAGCCCTGATGCTTGTGTGAGCGGGGGGGGGGGCAGTCTCCCCGGAAATGCCATTTCTCTCCCCTGCCCTGTCACAGAGGTTGCTGGTCTCAGGGCTTGGCTGCATCCCAGCTCTCTGGCTCCCCATCAGTTTTGGGCCTGGGACAGGGAGACACACATTCAAACCCTGCTCCCAGGCACAGACTGTTCTTCTGGCCCCAGAGGGGCAGTACATGGCCAGGTTTGTATCACAACAAAATGTTGCGCTGCCCCCGCCCGTCAACGTCTGAACCTAAACGTTTGTTGTCAAGGGGAGAAAGGCCCAAGCAGGGCAACATTCAATGGCCAGTCACAGACGCACAGAGATGTCAGACCCATCCGATTCCCAGCAGTGCGGGAGAGTCTGCAGGCATGAGAGTCCCTTTGTGACACCCACCGCTCGGCTGGGCCACTCGGCTTTTGGCTTTAGCCCTGCCGTGTAGACATATGCACAGTGAAGAAGAAAAGGGTCAAATGGTGCCTGCAGCCTTTCAGAACAACCCCCAGCCACCACCACCAAGTACCAACGTCACTGCTTATTATAGAAGATCTTCTCACACAACCATAGCCAATGGAGTGTTCTTGCGAGAGACACTGGAAGAAAAGGGGTGGCCCACACTCAGGGCCTATTGACGGTGTATTCACCGTTCAGTCTGGCCTCAGGATGAGACGTGTTTGAACTGAGGAGAGTAAAAAGCCCCTCGTGGATGGAGGACGTGGCTCAGCTGATTCTCAGCCATCTAGGAAAAGGTTGTTTTTCTAACTCAGCATTTTTCTACTCTGTTGAAACAAACAAAAAAAAAACCAGTTTCCCTCCAGCTCTACCTCAACAAGCATTTTGAAGAGGTGACCTAGGTCCCTGTAAATACCTTGCAAAACAAGCCAACCTCCAGCAAAACGACCAGGCTACACCAGGTGCAAGCTCCGTTGCTGCCCAGCACAGTGGGCCCATCAGGATTTCCCTGCGGTGGAGTGTGGCCTTGCCCTCCTGCTACAGGAGTCCAGTGGGGACATGCTACACTTTGGGAAGTGTCTCGTGTATAGTACAACATGAACAGCATCTTGCCCCTGTTCTTACTTTGTATCGGAGGAATTTTTGCATCGCCATAGGGGGTGCTATTATGTTTATGTTATAGATCTGTGTTATGTAAAATGAAAAGCACTGTTCTAAATACAAATATCTGGACCACATTAAAGATCTCCTATAAAACATTTAGGCTATGTCTACACTGGTGTGTTCTTGCGCAAGAACTGCCGTTCTTCCGCAGAGTGTCCACACTGCCCACCTGCTCTTGCACAAGAAGATTTACAGTACGGCATGGTAATAGAGGGCTTCTTGCTCAAGAACTACGTTCTTTTCTTACAAGCGTAAGCTCTCTTGCGCAAGAGCTCTTGTGCAAGAGAGCTTACACTTGTAAGAAAAGAGCATAGTTCTTGTGCAAGAAGCACAAGCGTGGACGCTCTTTTGCGCAAGAAAGCCCTATGGCTATTTTAGTCATAGGGCTTTCTTGTGCAAGAATCCTTGCCCCACGTCCACACTGCCATGGGTGCACTTGCGCAAAAGCACATCTCGCACATGGCAGTGTGAACGTGTTCTTGCGTGAGACTTCTTGCACAAGAACCCTTGCACAAGATGTTCTTGCACAAGGAGCTGCCAGTAGAGACATAGCCTTAGGATGCATCTACACAGCTCCCTTAGCTGGAAATAAGCTATGCAATATGTTGATGCTACTTCA
>CM064345.1:7932829-8032962 GCA_032595735.1 Pelochelys cantorii
CTAGTGCTGTGTGTGCCACAGAGCTTCCTGCAGTGCTGCCCACATGGGAGAGGAGAGGGGCAGTTTGAGTCACCCAGCTCTGCCCCTTCTGAAGGGCTTGTGAAAATGGCAGGTGCTGTCCTGGCACTGAGGGAGAGGTGGGGAAGGGACCCTGAGTGAACCTCTTAGGTCACAGCTGCTGTAACAATGAGGTAAGATGAGTGAGTAGGCAGTTGTTATGTGAAAACTGAGGCTGGTTTCCCTGACTGGGAATTGAACCCAGGCCTTAACAGTGAAAGTGTTGAATCCTAGCTACTAGACCATCAGGGACACACGAACAGAGCTCTTTTCTTACCTACACTAGTCTTTCACAGGCTACATTATGTCGCCTTTGGTATGTGGGTCCATTCTCCATTGCCCAGAGGGGACAAGGACAGAAACCAAACAGAACATCATAGCAGCCAGACTGGGCCATGCCAGTTGCCCAACTAGCCCAGGATCCTGTCTCAGGACAGCAGACAATTTCATTGACCTGTGGGAATCCTCAGGACAGACAATTTTTAAGTAATCCCTCCTATCGCCCATTCCTAGCTTCTAAAATACACCAGATAGGGACACCTTCCCTGTCCATCCTGGTTAAATGCAATTGATTGACCTTTCCTGCATTAAATTATCCAGATCTGTTTTGGACCTTCTTGTAGATTTCACCTTCACAACATCCTCTGGCAAGGAGTTCCACTGGGCGCAAAAATGCTTCTTTTTTGTTTATTTTTAATTTGGCTACTTACCAGTTTCATTCTGTCACCTGGGATCTTGAGTTGGAGAAAAAAAAATTCTTATTGCTTTCTGCATCCCTGTCATCATTACATGAAACTCTGTCCCATCGCCCCTTAGTCTCGACTACATCTAGACTGTGCTCCCCACAACATCCTCTCCCGCAGAAGAAATGCAAATCTGCTGATCCTTTTTGAGGAAGAGATTTTTCCAATATTTGGCCCTGTGTAGCCCACCCATGGTGGGAGGGTCAGGAAAACTGCTCACAGCCGGGGGAATTAGCTCCAGTGGCAGAGCCCTCACTTAGTGTGTGAGAAGCAGTGGGATCAATAGCCACATTCCTCAATGTCTGTGTTCTCATTCCTTCTTCTCACAGGCAGAGTCGGGGGGCTCTGAGCATCCAGAGACCCCTCCTTCTTCCTCCCTGGTCTCCGAAAAAGCCCACCTAGTGGGGCACGGAGCTGCTGGGCCTGGTGGAGTGTTGGGAGTGGGGCCAGTGCTCCCTTTGCGCATGAGAGGTAGGAGGATTTGCTCCCATCTTCTCCTGCCTGCTTGCTGGTGCTGAGGGGCCAGCCCCTTTCCTGCTGCCCCAACTCTTATTCCCACAATGCACTTTGTGCAGGGTCCATTGGTCTTTGTGCCATGGCGCGTGGCTGGGAGTCAGGACTCAGGACCCTTCCCCAAATATACAACCACCCTCCCCCCCAAACCCTCTGTTCAGCTCACACGGTCTGGCTGCCTCCAGCATGGGCTGAGCAGGTGACCTGCCCTGCGGCTGTTGCTCTGGTTAGAGGTAAGGGTTCTTGTGCAAGAAGTCTTGCGCAAGAAAACATCCACACTGCCATGTGCAAGATGTGCTTTTGCGCAAGAGTGCCCATGGCAGTGTGGACGCTCTCTTGCGCAAGAAAGCTCTGATGGCCATTTTAGCCATAGGGCTTTTTTGCGCAAGAAATCCCTGCCGAGCGTCCACACTGCCCTCTTGCGCAAGAGCTCCTGCGCAAGAGGGCTTACACCTGTTAAAAAAGAGCGTAGCTCTTGCGCAAGGAGCCCTCTCTTACCACACCGTACTGTAAATTTCCTTGCGCAAGAGCGGGCAGGCAGTGTGGGAGAGAAGCAAGGAGCAGTGTGTCAGCTGCCAGCCGAGAGTCACAGGTGCCCCTCTGCCTCCTGGGACTGCCCCTCCCTGAGACAGCAGCTGCCTCTCTCTCACCATGTGCCCCTTGGGGAGTCCACTCGCTCTGGGAGCCTCCCGCTCCCATAGGGAATGACACAGCCCTGTTCTCTAGCCCAGAGCCACTCTCAGCCACTGTGAAACAGGAGGGTTCATTGAGTATCTGACACAGCACAGGGACCCAGGCAGGTAACAGGGGCTGTGGGTGGGGAGTGAGGGCACCAGAGGGGGGCAGGGTGTGGCGGCGCGTCGGGTTCCCCCGACTCCTGCCCCCCCATAATGGCACGGACAGACTCCACCAGCCAGTAGAATAGAGGGAGTTTATTGCTTCTCCAGGATACAGCACAGCACAGATGTCATCTGGTGACAGGAACCGGGCCTAGGATGCCTCAGCCCCCCTTGAGATGGGGGATGCTGGGCCCCTAAATTCCAGCCCCTCTGGGCCCTAGGCTGTCTCCTCCATGATCCCAGAGAGAAACTAACTCCCACTCCCCTCCAGCCCTGCCCCCAGCCGGGGCTGGCCTCGCCCCCTTCCTTTCCATTGTTCCGCTCCATGGGAGATACCTGTCTGACGAGTTTCGAAGCCCCCTTGCATAATGACTCATCCCCTGCCCAGCTGGGCCATGCTGCAGACAGCAGCCAGTGGAGGTCACTGACAACCCACTGCCCAGCATAGCAACCAGCAAGGTACCCCCACTACGTCACACAGGGAAACAAGTAGCACCAAGACTCTTGCCACCAGGGTCTGGCCACCCGACTTCCTGCCCAGGCTGCTGGGCCCCCGACCACTTCAGCTGCCAGGTCAGCTCAGGAACTAAGGCAGGAATGTGGGGAAGGAGCAAGTCAAACTGTAGGGGGCAGGAAACACCAGTCTCGCCTTCCTGGGCCATGCACAACGGCATCATGTTTGCGACACGGCTGCCAAACATCCCGGACAGTTAATAACCGAATAGATGGGTTTGTCAGTAGCTCAGTGTGAGGAGCCTTAGATGAAACATTTAAAGGTTCCCTGGTTCAATCCCAGACTCTGGCATGTCTCTCAATGCAGCAAAGCCCTCTTTGCTCCCCTTGCCATGCTAGTGCCCTGGGACATCCCCTCATCCACCTTGGCCACAGCCCAGCACTGGAAAGTTAAGTCCATCTGATTAACCCCCTTTGCTTCCAAACTTCCCTCAGAGTTGCTGCTTCCTTGGCTAAAGTCCCTTCTCCCTGTGTGTGTGGCTGGCAGGGGTTGCTAGATGGATCCATTCACATGCAGCTTTACTGAAACCCCCCTTGTTGGCCTGTGTCCAGATCAGTCTGTGTCACTGGCTCAGGGGTTCCTCTCCTCAGTGCGCTGCAGAGAAATTCCTTCTGTGTTAAAGGGCCTCAGGAAGCCCGGAGCTGGGATTCTAGTCCCATTGATCCTCTCAACACACAATCCCAGCCCCAAGCCTTGCCCCGCCCACATCCCTAATCCTCTGCCCCAACTTCTCAACCCCTCCACATCCTCACCCCTGCCCTGAGCCCCCCCACCACACTCACAGAATCCCCAAATCCCTGCCTTGAGCCTCCCACACTCCACATTTTAATTTCTTACAGGTACCGTCCTATCACAACCCCTCCCCCAACTTCCTGACTTCAACTTTCTGCCTTGAGCCTCCCCCCGCCCAAGGGGTGGTGCCCAATAGAACAGTCCCTGTAAGAAATGTGTCACTTTCACCCCTGGGAGCAGCTCAGCCATGCAAAGGGGCTGCCTGGGGCAGGACATTAGCCCTGGAGGGCAGGGGTGGGTGTGGCAGTGACATCACAAGGGCCTTTTCCAACACCTCATCTTATTGGCTAACGGAGGTTGGGAGGTGGTGACCTCACAGAGTCCATGACAATGGCCAGGTGGGACAGGCTGCAGGGCAGGGACCATCTTAGAGACCCTCCATGGCTTTGTTGCAGGGAGTCTCCTTGAGAGTTGCCCTTGAGGCCTTTTTGGAGCCTTCTCCTTTCCCACGACTAACTGACCTAGAAGACAGACGTCCCTGTGGAGAAGGGAAGAGCATCCAAGAAGGCTGGCTTTAATATCACAGGAGAATTAGCTCAAGTGGTAGAGTACTTGCTTTCCACGTGAGAAGCCGTAGGATTGATGCCTGCATTCTCCAGTGGTAGGGACAAGCCCCATTTTACTTTCTACTGGCAAGTTGACAAGACAAAAACCCAGGGTCCCTCTTCAAGACACCTCCTATTTATCCCTTTCATGCAGCCAATTAGTCATCACCTAGCCTTTCTTAATGCTGCTTCAGAGAGAGTTCTTCCAAGGGCAGGCACTTGCTGCTTGACTCCCAAGACATCTGTATGTCCAGTCTTCTTAATGAGCTTACTTCACAGGTATTGTCTTGGGTCTGGCTCTCAGACCTTCTCCACCCTGGCAACTGCTGCTTTTCATTGAAATGATCCTTTCATTCTCCATTCACACCTCATTCATTTCAACAAGGCAATCAAGGAAAGGGGAGAGCTCAAAAGACATTTTGTTCTTAAAAAGGAAAGTTTCTCTTAATACAAAGTTATAGGAGAAATGTTCCAGAGATTCTATAAGAACACTTAGAGATATATCTAAAAGGAGAAGATCTTAATACAAAGTTATATGAGAGTGATAATATTACAGGGAATTATCCACAGTTGTCTGTATATGCAACTATATATGCAAATATCTTCTTTCACACTGATGGGCATGAAAACAAAGATTAAGGCAAGACTACACAACACACAGGCCCTATGTAAGTCAGTTCTGATGATGTTAATAAAATGCAATATTTTCCCCATTTCCAGCCATATGACAGCACTTTTAATGAGCAATGGCAGTCCAGGAATTTAACTACTAAAACACATCTCAGCAGAAATTGGCTTCACAAAGTTAACAAATCAAACAAAACCTGCCCCTATGATATTTACTGAAATATAAGTAAACAATGTGGAGTTAAAGGCATTGGGGGGAGAAGTGGCCTGGCTAGAAAAGAAACCCAGGAATCCTGCTTCCCAGAATCCCTTCCTTTCCCCTGCCCGCCCCACCAAAAACCAGCTCCCACAGTCCTCACAGAGCAGAGACTGGAAGCCCCAGATCTGACCAATATGCCCACTGCCCACCCACAGGAAAGGAAAGAAGTCAGAAGTTTTACCACCCAGTTCCTGGTTCTAACCCTCCCCCAGATCCAAGCACCCCCCAGATCCCTGCTCTAACCCAATGCCCTTTCCCTCCCGCAGAGTGAGGGGAATAAATCTAGCAGGGTGGAGGGTAAAGCCCTGAATCTCACTAGAGCCATGGGTGTTTCCCTCCAGGTGCTGGGGCCTGTGCGCAGAGCGGCTGTGAACGGTCCCAGCGCATGGCTCCAAATGTTCCATTGAAGGCACCTGCACTCTTCAGACAGTCTTTAGACTCTTTACTCCTTAATAACCTCATGTTTTGAGGAGTAAGGGTTATTTGGAGGGAAGGATTTTCCCTCGAAATATCCCTGTTTTTTCTCTCGCAATAGCGCTATTTCGCAATAGCACCAGTCCGCGATTATGCAAATGAAGCACGGGATATTTAAATCCCCACTTCATTTGCAACTTTGGATGTCTACATTTGCATTCCTCTCTCGAAGGCGTAATCAAGTGCAGACAGACCCTCAGTAACAGAATATTTATCTACATGTAAGTACAGGAGAAGATGCACTTAAGGCTGTTTCTGTGGTGTCGTGGCTTTCACGTTTGCTTAATGGGCAGAAAGTCACTGACTCAAAGCCAGGCAGAAACAAAACAACTTCTCCTATTGCGGCTCCCTTTGGTACCCACAAGGCAGTTCCAGGGCCTGCCCCCTAGTGCAGGGTGGCCTGTGTGTGCTGATTGTCAGGAGCGCGGGGGAGACAGCTGGGCAGGTGAGGCTGAGATGGGAGGAGGCAGCGCTGGGGTTGAGGTTCCTCAGTGGTGCCGTGGCAGGGACCAGGGCGTGGCAGCCACATAGTCCAAGGCCAATGGCAGCACCTCCAGCCTCTGGGACGTCTGTAGCCTTTGCTGCAAGGGGACACAAAACCAGGTAAGGTCCCCCCTGCTGCTCAAATCCCCCAAGACCCGGCAGCCCCAGCTTGCTCCAACACCTTCCGTTCTCCCGCACCCTCTCTCCTGGCCACACAGGGCACTTCTTGGTGCTTCTCAAGCCAGGCCCTGCAGGGACCCACCAGGGCAGGAACCAGCCCTTGGAGCTCGGCTTGCACCGGAACCGGCAGTTTCCCACCACGTCTCGCTTGAGAAGAGGTGACTTGTTCCCCTTCTTCTCGCCTCACGTCTCCCTTGTCTCTGTTCCCTTCAAAGGTCTCCTCCGCCTCAGGACCTGCCTCCTCAGGGCGCTGCCCCTCTGCCACTGGGCTGGGAGTGGGAGACTCCACAGTCTCTGCACTTGGGCTGAGAAGTCTCATTGGGACCCATCTGTTGATGGCGTTAGTCAGCCCGATGGCCAGCCGGATCCATTCAGTAGCGCTGCCCGAGAGGGAGCTTTACAAGTGCCCAGTGTCCATTGGTATTTTCTGGGGCTCTGTGTAGGGGATTGGGCTTGGCCATCTTTTCCACGGGAAATGCCTCTTCTTTGGAACGGCAACTCCCATGAGTTCATGGAACTTCTTCCTCTCAGCTTGGGAAAGGGACGACTCAGGGGCGATGGGACAGAGTTTTGTGTAATGATGACAGGGGTGCAGAAAGCAATCAGAATTTTTTTTTCCTACTCAAGATCCCTGGTGACAGAATGAAACTGGTAAGTAACCAAGTTAAAAGGAAGCATTTTTGGGCCCAGTGGAACTCCTTGCCAGAGGATGTTGTGAAGGTGAAATCTACAAGAAAGTCCAAAAAAGAGCTGGATAATTTAATGCAGGAAAGGTCAATCAATGGCATTTAACCAGGATGGACAGGGCAGGTGTCTCTAGCTGGTGTATTCTAGAAGCTAGGAATGGGCAACAGGAGGGATCACTTAACAATTGTCTGTCCCGAGGATTCCCACTGGGCAATGAAATTGGCTGCTATCGTGAGACAGGATCCTGGGCTAGTTGGGCAACCGGCATAGCCCAGTCTGACTGTTCTGATGTTCTGTTTGGTTTCTGTTCTTGTCCCCTCTGGGCAATGGAAAATTGACCACTGCCCTGAAGGGGACAGAAAATGGCCTGTGAAAGGCTAGTGTAGGTAAGGAAAAAGGGAACTTCATGTGTCCCTGATGGTGCCTGCTGAGCCCTGGGTTCAATTCCCAGTCAGAGAAACCAGCCTCAGTTTTCACATGACAACTGCCTAGTCATTCATCTTACCTCATTGTTACAGCAGCTGTGGCCGAAGAGCTTCACTCAGGGCCCCTTTCTCACCTCTCCCTCACTGCCAAGACAGCACCTGCCATTTTCACAAGCCCTTCAGAAGGGGCAGAACTGGGTGACTCAAACTGCCCCTCTCCTCTCCCATGTGGGCAGCACTGGAGGAAGCTCTGTGGCACACACAGCACTAGCCCAGAATGCAGTCAGGTCAGCACAAGATCCATTGGCTTGCTTTGGTTGTTGAAGGAGACAACACAACTGGCTCCACCCCCCTCCCCCCATAAGTAACCTGGGGAAATGACCCACCAGGCCTGGGCCCCTCGGAGAGGCAACGATTCCCCACTGGCCAGGGCAGAGCCTCCCTCTGACACAGTCATGGAGCCTTCTCCCCCTGGTCCTGCCTCCCCCTTCACTCAGCTCTCAGTACTTGTTGGTGCTGCCAGGGAGGGGCCTCACTGCGAGAGCTGCCTGCGCAAGTTCCTGCCACAGAGACACATCCCAGAGCAGGATGGATGCTCAGACCGACACTGGGTGTTGCTCAGTGCTGGGGTGAGACAGGGAAGGACAAAAGGGTCTAATGGCGCCTGCAGCCTTTCAGAACAGCCGCTGGCCCCACCATCACATCCCAGCTCTTCCCTCTGCCCTCACTGGGCTCCACTGGACACTGCCTGGACTCTGGCCTCCCCGGTGCCAGCCTACGGGCTCTGGAGAAGATATGGCATCTCCATGGGTAGAGTCCTGAGCCCCTGGCTGGGCAGGGCTCATTAAGCATCTGTGGGGCTTGGCTGCTGCAAAGGTTAGAGCAGGGGCGGGCAATGACTTTTGATGGGGAACCGCTCCCAGGGCTGCACTTTTCTATGCTATTAACGGAGGGGGGGCGGGTCTGGGATGCAGACAGGAGCTTGGGGCAGAGGACTGGGGTGCAGGAACGGTTGCAGGGGGTTGGGATGTGACCTGAGGCAGAGGATTGGGGTGCAGGATCTGGGAGGGGTGCGGTTTCAGGAGGGGGAGAGAGGGTTTTGTTATGTGGGGTACCAGTGGGTTGAGGGAAGGGAGGGGCTGGGGTGCCAGAGGCAGGCTCTGGCTGGGAGACTTACCTGGCTGACTCCCAGCCAGCAGCCCAAGACATTTCTCAGGCAGCCTGCCCTGCCCCCGCACAGGCTCCCAACCTCCGTGAGCCAATAAGCTGAGGGGCTGCAAAAGGCCCTTGTAGTGTCACTGCCACACCCACCCCTGCCCTCCATACCCACGTACTCCCCTGATGCGTGGTTCCTATTTTTTTCACAAGCAGAGCCAGCCAGGGGGCCAAGAGCCTCCAGTGGCCCCTCCTTTTTCCTATTCATTCACCCCAAAAGACAATCACAGCTTAGTTCCAAATCTGTTGTTGAAGCAAAGGCCTCACTCAGTTTAGGTGGGTAAACAGCTTTATTGATCAGTAAAGCAAAGTGAGCCAAACCTGGTCCCAGCAGAGCCGGGCCCAGTAAGGCTGGCTAATACAATCAGTCCTAGTATCTTTATACCCTTAGCCAAACAGTCTGATGTCAGGGCATCCAATTACAGAAATCAATTAAACTTGGAAAAACAAAGCCTTATCAGCAAGATGGTGGACAGGTATGAGGGAGTGAATCTCTTGTCTCAACCAGCCCAATTAACACATTCCAATAGCCCATCCTGTAGGCCTCTCTCACGGGGTGACAGAAAGTTCACTCTGGTCTACATGCTAAAGAGAAAAGCTGAAATGGTTTCTGTTATACAAGATGGCTTCTAGCTAAATATGAAATGGTTTCCACACTGTAAACTCCATTGCACGAGGGATAACGCCTCTTCTGAAATAGCTATTTTGAAATAGTGATAGAGTGGACGCTCCACTGCTGCTATTTCAAAATAGCTCCTCCCCAGGGCCATTCAAAGTCATTACTCCCCAGTGCCTCCTGGAGCTCTAAGTCGAGGTAGAGCATCCACTGGCGGCTTCTTGTGCAACAACTCTTTTGGGGAAGAGTTCTTGTGCAAAAGGTCTTGCACAAAAGTGCATCCACACTGCCATGTGCTTTTGTGCAAGAGATGTGCCATTTTAACCGTAGGGGCTTCTTGCACAAGAAATTCATGCTCCCTGTCGACACTGCCCTCTTGTGGAGAGCTCTTGACAAGAGGGCTTATTCCTCGTGGGGAATAACTCTTCTGGAAGAAGCCCTGTTTTCTGATGCTGTACTGTAAATTTACTTGCACAAGAGTGTGTGTGAAGTGTAGATGCTCTGCAAGTTTTTGCGCAAAAAGCCTGCAGTGTAGACATAGCCCACAAGATGGATTGCAGCAGAAATCTCCACCTGAGTGAAGAAATGGCCTAATGGTGCAATTAGTTAGACGCTGACACTAAGAGCCCCACTGCTGGTAACTCACAGAGGCCCTTGTTGCCCGAGGAAGGAGTGTGGCCAAAACACAGGCCTCACTGTGAGCAGCATTTGAACCTATGCAGGGAAACCCTATTAGATTGTCAAGTCCAACACCTTAACCACTTGGCCATCACAGCTCTAGGTATTGTTGATACAGGGAAACTGGTAAATAATCCCAGTGTGCAAGCCTAAGGTCACCTGCCATGGACTTCACCAGCAAATCATTTCAATGGTCATGCAGAGGAGTCCCGGCCGTTCTGGTCTTAGGCTGCCTTGTAGGTGAGTTCTGCTTCAAGGTCTTCTCTCCTCCTTCTTGGACTTCCTTTCCTTCCTCTTCTCTTCTCCCCTTTTCCTTCTTCTTGCTGGTCTGCTTCTTGGACCCCAGTTTATATAGAGAAACTCAATACTGCTTAGTTCTACCTTAACCAATTATTTTAGTATAATTTCACGAACCAATCAGAACATAGTGTAACAGAATGACCTAACCAATCATACCCCACCACCTATGTTGATTTACACCCAGCAAAATCAATTATACAGCAGACAGAAACAGATCCAAACCAGACTATCAGACAGACAAACAATAAGAAAGTGAGGACAAGAATCGTAGAATGCCCATTGCACAACCACAGCTATTGGTAAGCAGTCTTATGCCAGACAGAATGCTGTTAATTAAGTTTTCTTTGCCCACCTTGAGATCTGCTTCTTGCCTGGTGACAGTGGGTGCCACTTTGATAAGATCCCCTTCTCACAGCCTAGTGTGACACTATTTCAATGTCATTTAGATGGAATGTGAGCATGCAACACCAGGCTTTACAGCTAATTGCTGCTGCTCATCACTCTGGCTGCAGATGAAGGCTTCAGTTTAGACCTACTGAATAGCTTCCAGCCTTTCAATAGGTTTATAGAAAAACCACGTTGTTACAGAGGACCTTTCCAGACCAAAGACAGCAGGATCCACAAGCACAGACAAACAAAGGTAAACGTTACTGCGAAGGGACACAAATCCGCAATCTTCTGGTCCGAAGTCAGACGCCTTAGCCTTTAGGCCACACAGTCCTGCCTTGTGTAGAATTGGAGTCCGTGAAATGTGTAGGTAGGTAAAAGTCTCCCTAGTCCATCAGGTTTTATGATTTTCCTTGTATGGCGGTTTAGAAATCACGTCTGAGCTGGTGAATTATTCTTATTTTGTGTAACTAAGGATTGCAGCCCAGGGATTTTCCTGAGTCTATGTTACTTCATGGCTATCTACCACCAAGGCTATCTCCATACTGCATCTCTCTTCCGCAAAAGCTCATGCAAATGAAGTACAGATTAGCATATTGCCATGCTCATTTGCATAATTAATTGGGGTCCGTTTTTGCACAAGCGGCTTTTGCACAAAAAGGAGCTGTGTAGACTGGGGCTTTTCCTGCCTCCTGCTTTCCCTGGCTCCAGCCTGGCCTTGGCCTCTTTCCTTTCAGCCCCATGGGGCCAGGGGAATTGCAGGGGGCCATTTCAGAGTCTGGTTGGGGGTGGCGACCTGTCCATGCCGTGATCGGGGAGGGGAGAGTGTCACACGGCTTCTACTAGAGCTGGTACTTAAATAAAAACCAAAAAATAAACAAGCAGCTGGGATGGGGCAGCTGGAGGTAAGCCAGGAGAGCAGAGGCAGCCGGAGAGCTGAGAGTCACAGGTGCCCACCAAAAGCATCAGCTGTTTGTCCCATGGTGCAAGGAGCAGCACTCAAGGCTCTGAACTTTGCAACCTGAATTCAACTGTAAGTGGGACCTTCCTTGGCTGGTTGTTGCAAAAGCCTCCTGCTTTAGGTTTCTTGTCCTCAGGCTGGTGAGAAGAGATTTTTGTGGCTTGTGCTGGGTGTCTCATGCCCACTGGCGCTCGGTCTCTCGTCTGGCTGGCTCAGCAGGAGGCTGGGATGAGCTAGGGCCATGGAACCTCCCAGGCTGGCTAGAGACACAGGGGGCTGAGGTTGTGTTTTTGCTGCTTCCCCTGATGCCCTCAGTTCCGGTCCCAGCAGCTGCCAAGCTCTGCCTATTGGCCCCTGGCCTCTGCTAACTCATACATTGGGTGTGGAGCTATTGCCTTGGGTGTAGGAACTGTCTGGGAGAGCGAGCAGCACAAGTGAGAGGCTGGACCAAGATGCATGAGAAGAACCCAGCTATTTTACTTTTGCTGTGACATAAATGGTCTAGCTCGGGGGTCCTTCTACATGTGAAGCACCCCTGTGCTCCTGGGTTCTTCTGCCCCTCGCCTGCGATGCCATCCACTTGGGGTAGCACTTGCCCTGACACTTGTAGACAGGCCAACATGGACAAACCAGCATTACTCAGGCACCCTTCGACAGCTCAGCTGGTAGAGTTGCAGACTGCAGTGCGTGCTCGGCAAGTAATCATTAGGTTGCACTGCAATTGACAAAAAGTTTGTGGGTATGAACTGCCAGTCACATTTCTTGGGCTGCACAGGCTTTGAGACCCCTCTAGGGCTGGAAGGAAATAGAGAATGGCTGCACTTTGGAATTCAAAGTGACCATAAATTTGAACAGTTTTGGAGACACTTTTCTTTTTTCAGAAGAGGCTTTTCTGACATTTGGCCCATCTACACGGGCCCAAATGTGGGGAAAACCTTCTCCTTGGGAAGAGCCCTTATTCCTAATAAAATGAGGAATACAGGGCTTCCGAAAGAACCCGCCCACTGTTTTGCAAACTGATCTAAAAAAGTCGGCCCATTCCATGGACGCGGCAGAGTTTTTCCCGGATACAAAAGGTATCCTGGAAAAGCTCAGTATTGGGAGTGAGCCCACAAAGGGCACTATGGCTTAGCTGGCTAAAGTGTGTGCTCTCTAAGTTGGAGGTCCTGTGTTCAAGTCTTACTGGTGCCTTGCTGTAGCCTTTGCTCATCTTTTCCTGTGTGCTTCTGGGACACAGAAGAGGCCTCCCCTGGCCACCCAGGGAACTGCTGGTTCAGAAAAAGGCTGACTGGGGAAGAGCGTTTGGAAGAAGGAAACCACAAGCCTGGAGCTGGTGCAGAGGCTGCTGTGACTGGCACCGGCAGGGCTCTGACTGCAATTGCTGGGACAGGAGAGCCAGCACCACATGCCCTTGTGATTCCCTGAGGGGGTCAGCGCCTAGAGAGCCTGCGCGGGATGCAAATGTAGACACTCAAAATTGTAAATGAAGCTGGGATTTAAATATCCTGCACTTCATTTGCATATTCGCATACTGGTGCTATTTTGAAATACTTTATTTTGAAATAAATAATGCTGTTTAGATCCACTTATTTTGGGAGAAAACCCTTCTTCAGAAATAACCCTTAAACCTCATTTTATAAGGAGTAAGGGTGATTTTGAAAGAAGGGTTTTCTTTCGAAATAACTCTGTGTAGACAGCACCTGTTAGTTCAAAATAGCATATTTCGAAATAGCAGCCAGACATGATTATGCAAATCCCCACTTCATTTGCAATTTCACTCAGCTGAATTTGCATTTCTCTCTCGAAACAGGAATGAAGTGTAGATGTACCCTCATGTAGGGGAGATGCAGAGATCAGATTTTTCCTGCCTCACTCAGCTTGTCTGGCTACTTTGCCCCATTTCCTGCCTCCCTGCCTGAGCTGACCCAATGGCTGAAAGGGACAGCAGCTGCTGATGGGTAGGAGGTGGGCGGAGAAGATGGGCAACAAGACCCTGGAAGCAAGAAGGATCAACATCCAACTCTCTCTGTGCCACTTGGCCTTAGATCCTGGCCACCCAGCATTCACTCTGGTGAGGCCATAATATGTAAAGGGGGAATTTTGACTGATAGCCTCCTCTGAGCTGGAATCCCAGCTCCGACAGATTTCACTGGAAGGGGACAGCCCAGTAGGGACTGAAAACCACTGCTCCAGGTGAGGTTTGAATTCACAACCTCAGCATGTCTCCTATGCGCACTGTCTAATAAGTACTGTGCACTGACCCATTGCACCAGTGGAGCAGATGTTTGAGAGTTTTCTCCAAAGTCCTTAAATTGAGGAAGTCAAGAAGCACAAAGTAGAATTGAGTGAGGGGGCAAGAAGATCGATTCTCAAGGATTTGCACAAGCCAACATTCCCCCTGCAGGTCCCACTGAGATTTGCACTCAGGTTGCAAGATACAAAATCCTGAACCCCACCCCTTACACTATGGGACCATCACACTGCTACGTGCTTGAGGTTCTCAGCTGGTAGCTGATACGCTGCTCTCCTTGCTTTTTCCATTCAGCTGCTTCACCTCTCCAGACCCTGCCCCATCTGTATATGATCTCAAGGGAACTATCTGGCTCCCTCTCCAGTAGAGGAAGGAGAAATGTTGCCATGTGTTACACACGTTGGCACCGTGCAGACCCCGGCCCTGGGTCCTCCTGTCCTGAGCTCCATGGGACAGGGAGAAGCTCCAGGAGATGGTTCCCCTGGGATCACGTCTCACACGGATCCAAAGGCTGGGGAGAGCCAGACCCACCCTGCAGCCGGGATGCCAGTTCCTAGAAGCTCCCACCTAGAAAGGACTTGGCTGAGACGATTACATAGAAGCTGGGGGTTGGGTAAGGGGGGGCTGCAGGGCTGAGGCAAAGCAAGGGCTTGCTGGCTCCTAGGTGGAGCAGCAGGGCAGACACTGTCCCTCCAGGAAGCATAGCTGGGCCGTCCACACAGGAGCCAAAGAAGGGCTCAGCCTCAGGGTGCGTCTGCACAGCAGCGATATTTTGAAATAACAAAGAATTATTTCAAGTCTTGATTTCAAGATAAAGTTGAGCTGAAAGACAACTTATTCCACCCACCCTCATTGCACAAAGAGCGAGGGAAGCTGAATTCTTCCTTTAGCTTTGGCCCACTATGCTGTTTGGAGTTAATCTAAGCACTGGGCATTTGAGGAAGCTGAATTTAGCTTCAGCCCTGCAACATAGACCAGCCTTAGGGGACTAAGTTTCTTGCCAAAGCCTGGGAGTGAATAAGGGACCTTTACATTTTCAGTCTAATCCTCTCCCAACTGAGCTACTACGGACCAGCCTTTTTCCTTCCGAGGCAGCCACTTCTCTCTCCAGGCGCTTTTCTCAGCAGCAGCGCACAAGAGAAAAGCTGTTGCCAATGGCAAGATGAGATTTGCCTGCCCCCCTCAGCCTGATTTGCTAATTTGCCCCATTCCTGCCTCTCTTATAGGACTGACCCAGTGGCCACCTCTACCAATGGCTGGAGGGTCCTGGTCCAGCTGCCTCTCCACTCTTGCAACATGCTAGTTAAGGAGGCAGTAACTCACAGGAAGAAGTCACAGGCAGAGCTACTTAGCTGTGGCTATAATGAAACACAGGCATAACACCAGGTTAGCAGACAGGTTCCTTCCACGTGCTGGTACATGCCAAAGCCCAGGGACTCTTTAAATCTTCAGTCTAATGCTCTCCCCACTGAGTTACTTTGGCTGCTGGCTGCAGATCTCTCTGACCTGTAATTCTCTGTCTGGGATGTTTGGCAGCCATGCTGCACAAAATGGGTGTTGTCATGCACTGCCCAGGAAAGCAAGACTGGCCTTTCCACAGTGCCCCTCCCCCACAGCCCAGAGCCAAGGTTCCCTCTAAGCCAGGCCTGGGCAATACAGGCCAGCAGGCTGGATCCAGCCCATGAAGCCACCCAACATGGCAGCAAGAAGCCTCAGGCAGATTCCCTGCCCCCCTACCCCCACGCACAGCTGGGAGAAGGGGCTGCTGGGCCCTTTGTTTTTCACAGCTGGAGAGGAAAAGGCTTTATTCCTGGTCTCTTGCTCCAAGCTTGTTTGTGGCCAATAGGAGCTGCCTGCTTGAAGCCCTTGCTAGTCCACCCAAGCTCTTATTCACCCAGGCATATGACCTGTACAGGGAAGGAGCCGCCTGAGAAATGTACTTGATCATTGGGAGCATCTCCCAGTCAGAGCCTGCTCCTGGCACCCCAGCCCCTCCCTTCACTCACTGGCACTGCCTATGAGGGGCAAGGGCAAAGATATGGCAGATTTCATGAATACAGATGAGGCTGGTTTCCTTGACTGGGAAGCAAACCCAGGCTGTAGCAGTGAGAGTGCTGAATCCTAGCCAGTAGACCATCAGGGAGACAAGGACCTAACATCTTTGCTCAGCTACACTAGCTCTTCTCAGGCCACTTTCTGTCCTCTTCAGCACATGGGTCCATTCTCGGAGAAGGCGCGAGATGCCGGCGTATTTTGTAGCTTCAGGTTCTACCAGAAGATGCCTCCCAGCACTTTTCCCCTGACCGCACTCTCAGGGCCGGAGATGTGGACCTGCCCCTGTGTATCATGGGGGATGCCGCCTGCCCTTTGCTCCCTGGGCTGGTGAAGCCCTACACAGGACAGCCCTAAAGCAAGGAACATTTCCCAGACAGGCTCAGCATGGCCCGCATTGGTGTGGAGGTGCCTTTGGGCCACTTAAGGAGAGATTCAGCTGTCTGCTCCCCTGGTTGGACCTTGGTGAGTCGAACTCCACCCAAGTGTCCTCCAGAATAGTTGTGAGAACAAGTCGGAGACATTCCTGCCCCCTGCACAGCTGGCCTGGTCACTCCAACCCTGCTAGTTCAGCCCCATGCCAGTCTCATTCCTACTCTTCCCTGCCGCCCCATCTTTTAAGTGGCCTACCGGGCAACGTTCTCATGATGATCTAACGACCCTTCAATGATGGGAATGCCCAGCCTCTTGTTCTCAGTCACCCAGCCTGCCTCTTTCTAGTGCAAACTCCCTCTCCCAAAGGCAGAGCTGCAAGCAGCTCAAACTCTGTTGCATTTAAGAGCAGCCTCTGGAGTCAGATCCTGCAGCTTTAAGCAGAGCTCCAGTATGAAATCCAGGGAGTTCAAACTCTTCCACTGCTTTGCCAGTCACAGTGGCCTCTGCAAGCGCTCCAGGCTTGTGGTTTCCTTCTTCCCAATGCTCCTCCCCAATCAGCCTTTTCCTGAACCAGCAGTTCCATGGGTGGCCAGGGGAGGACTCTTCTGTGTCTCAGAAGGACTTAGGAAAATGTGAGCAAAGGCTACAGCAAGGCACCACTGCGAGTTGCACCCAGGATCTCCTGTTCACAAGGCAGGTGCTTTAGCCAGCTAAGCCATGGTGCCCTCCCCAGACAGGGTTGCTCTGGTTTATGGTCCAGGACAACACCTTTGACTCAAAAAATGAGGCGTAACGTTAGTTTGAACCAAGGGCTTTGGTTCAAACTACCACGTCCCGGCGCGCACTTCCTGGTTCGAATCAGCTGTGATTCGGACTAGCGTGCCGGGTGAGATCTTGCTAATGAAGCGCGGGATATTTAAATCTCCGCTTCATTAGCAATTTTGGTCGCCTACATTTGCATCCGTAGTCCGATCTAGGGAGCAAATGTAGACGTACCCAAACAGCACTCCGAACTGAGCCCATTAAATAACAGAATATTTAATTTCCATCATAAAGTGTAACAGCTATTTCATTTCATGTAGCGATATGAATCATCATAGCTTGTTTGCTAAATCAAGAAGATGGGCAATTTTGTTTTATGCCTCAAAGGAACAGATCCGTATAAGATACCAAATGGCTACGGAATGTGTTGCAGTGTTAATGTTCTTTGTATTTGATTTCATATTAAATACATAAAGTCACATACCTTGTTAATTATCCCTTAGTTATTTCAGTATTTTTTCTTTTATAAAACTATATTTAGCTAAGCTGTTTGTGAGTAACTGGCGGGTACCACAGTCGCACACATCCGCACAAGCACAAACGACGTCACGAGCGGTGCACATTATGAAACTCACTCCGCCCATGGATGGAAAATCTCAGCGGGAACACGGCCCCCCACACATCTTCTCCCCTCCATTGGCAGTTGCAGTCCCTTTCAGCCACTGGAACACCCCGGGAAGAAAGGCAGGAATGGGGCCAAGTCACGTCAGGCTGAGGGGGGCAGGCAAAACTCATCTTGCCTTGCAGGGCCACAGGCAACAGCATCTCTCTTGTATACGGCTGCGGAGAAAAACATGTCTGAGAGAAGTGTTGCCTTCAGAAAGCTTGAGGCAGTTGCCAAAGTAGCTCAGTTGGGCAAGTGTTAGACTGAAGATCTAAAGGTCACTGGTTCAATCCCAGGCTTTGGCAGAAGCCTTTGTCAATATAGCTTGATCTGTTTTGACATCTCTCCATCTCTGGTAAGCACACAGCTGCAGTCAAAGTTCAAAAGTTCAAAGGTTGTGTCATGAGACCAGAAATGACATCAGAAAGACAATGGTATTTGGGGGTTAGAAACTGGAGAGGATATTTCATGCAGCCTTGGAGATTGTTGTGGGGCCAGGCATGGGTTGGAGGCTTGTGACTTGGCCTCCTGTACCCTGGGAGGCTGGGGTATGAGGCTGGCTCTGCCTGCTGCCTCCCTTGTGTGACTGGCCCAAGGAGGAAACAAGGCAGGAATGGGATAGAGGATGGTAGCCAAGCAGAGGGAGACAAACCAGAGACTCAGTGGGGTGAAGAGAGCCCCTCAGCAGTGGGGTGAGACTGGTTGTGAGGAGGTAGAGTCCTGTGTCTGTCTCAGGGTGTCCCAGGGAGGCTCCTTGCATCCCAGGAGAAGAAGGGGGCTGTGGGTGGAAGGAAAACAAGCAAAGGTGGTCCCAGGGGGCATGAGCTGGGGCTCCAGTTTAGCCCAGCTGAGGAAGTGGGCCTCTGAGTTCCAATTTCAGTGGGACCTGCTGCTGTTGGGCTGCAAAACCCTCCCCCTTCCAGTGCTTTGTCTTCCTTCCCCTTAGGTTGGTGAGAGACAATTTCTTACCTCATGCTGGGTGTCTGATGCTCTCTAAAGCGTGATTGCTGGCTCAGCGGGTGGCTGGGATGTGCTGGGACCCTGGACTTGCAGGACGCTGAGGTCATGTTTCTTGCTGCTGCCCCTGATGCCCTCTCATTTGGTCCCAGCAGCTGCCAGGCTCTGCCTGTTGCCCCCGTGGTGCTCAAGGGAATGCGCATCAGGCCAGGCTGACTGGCCAAGGAACAGCAGGAGCCCTGTCCTAGGAGGGGAGGGGCCAGTGTGTGTGAGGGCGTCGCCCAGACAGGCAGCCCCAGGCTGGGAGGACAGAGCTGCCCGACATCTCTAGCGCTCCTGAGGCCCAGGGGATCCCAGCACAGACACAAGATCAGCAGCCTTGGCCAATGGTCCCAGGTTTGTAGGGACCGTCCCTGGCTCCCCGCTCAGACTGGCCAGGGGGGCACATTGGTGCTAACAACATGCTCAAGTGGCGCCATGTTCCAGCCAGGCCCACAGGGAGCGTTTCTTCTGGCAGCACCTGATGCCCACGAGTGTGGCCCTTGCACCCACGGCCCTGCTTTTCCCTTGGCCCCAGGGGTTTGACAGAAAAGAGACTCAGGGCCAGGCTGGAGCACCAGAGTGCCAAGGGGCAGCTCTGGCTCCATGCTGCAGAGTGCTGTGGTGTCCCGAGAGAGGGCAATCATAGCGCGCAGAGACAAAAATGCTTTGCTGTCCCTCATTGAGGTAGGCAAACAAGCAGGGAAACCTGGCTGTCCGGGGGGGTCCCTTTAAGCACAGGCCTCAGATAGCCTCAGGCAGCAGCCACACAAAGTAACTCCTGACCTGATGCCCCGCCGGACCTGGTTCCAGTCAGCCTTAAATGCGATTCAGTGCCCACTCAGTGTGGCCGTACTATTTCGAAATAGCAAAATGCTATTTTGAAATGCATTTTGTATATAGACACGTTATTTGAAATAACGCTGTGGTGGAGACGTACCCCTACACACAAAATGGCCTTCAAGCGGAATACGTGCTCTCTGCCGAGGCAGTGGTGTCCTGCGAGCCAAAGGGGGCCTCTCCGGCTCTGCTCTCAGAGTCTGTGGTGGGGCCCTCGGTTTCTGTAGCATAGCGGTTTTCACATTCACTTCACACACAAAAGGTCCCTGGTGTGGAAACAGGCCTCCTTTAGCTGTGGGGGCTGGAAAAAGCAGGCTTGCGCAAATGGGCAGCTGCTTGCTGCCTGGGCGTGTGCTCGTGCCCTCTCAATCAATGCTCTGGGCCTACGGCAGCCTTTTGTCCTGCGTTCTCTCTGGTGCTGCTGAGAGAAGGAAGCCGGCCCAGTGGGATGGACAGCACCCTCTGCCCTAGAGGCGCCCCCACAGCACCGCCAGCCCCTCCTTTGCAGGCCAGGGCCAGTGGCGCAACGGATCATGTTCCTGACTGTGAATCTGGAGAGTGTAGGTTTCGCTCCTGCCTGGCTTGCAC
Organism: Pelochelys cantorii; assembly: GCA_032595735.1. NCBI lineage: Eukaryota > Metazoa > Chordata > Testudines > Trionychidae > Pelochelys > Pelochelys cantorii. The sequence continues at coordinate 7,952,653 of CM064345.1, forward strand.
AGGGTGGGAGTGCTCTTTTCTCCTCCTCCCCCCCCAAAAGGCAGCTGGTGGGAAGGAAAAGCAAATTCCCCGGTCCAAAGGAAAGGGAGGCCACCGCTCTCAGAGCTGGTCCCTGTTGGTCTTGTGCACCTCCCTTCCCCTAACCAGGCCTCCTCACCTGAGGTAAAAAACTTCTCACCTGCTTCACCTCAACATGATTTGAACAAACAGCCTTCTAATCTGGAATCAGACACACAGCCATTGGGCCATGAGGCCAGCTGGTAAGTCTTGCAGCTCTTGCAACTGGGCAAGAGTCCCAGCCCAGCCGCTCTGTGACAGACCGGACCGGCTCTGGGCACAGCTGAGGGCGTCCGCTCAGGGCGAATTGCTCAGACTCAGGGCTCCTTACGGCCCCTGACTAAAGGCCCTTCCCAAACAGTCCACAAACCAGTCTGACCGAGCGCTTCAGCTGCCAATCTGGTCAGCAAGAAGCCTTACGAGCAAAACCGCTCTGACACTCCAGCTCTCCCTGTGCCCCAATCAGCCCCGGGCCTGCACACAGGTGAGGGGTTATAGAACCCAATCTCACCCTCCCCAAACGGGTTCTTCCAGTCCCAGGAAACCAGGCATAGGTCCCAATCAATTTACATTCTGGATCTTACTCACAAGATCACGCTGAGCCAATCCTTTAGAATCTAAACTCTAAGGCTAGGTCCACACCGCAGGCTTTTTGCGCAAGAACTGTTTTGCGGAAGACTTCTTGTGCAAAAGGTCTTCCATGAGAGCACGTCCACACTGCCATGTGCTTTTGCACAAGAGCATCCACGGCAGTGAGGAGCTCTCTTGCACAAGAAAGCTCTGATGGCCATTTTAACCATAGGGGCTTCTTGCGCAAGAAATTCACGTTGCCTGTCTACACTGCCCTCTTGTGGAAGAGCTGTTGCGCAAGAGGGCTTATTCTTCATGGGGAGAGGAATAACTCTTCCGGAAGAAGCCCTGTTTTCAGACGCTATGCTGTAAATTTACTTGTGCAAGAACACGTGTGCGGTGTAGACAGCTGGCAAGTTTTTTCGCAAGACTGGCCGTTCTTGCACAAAAAGCCTGCAGTCTAGACATAGCCTAAAGGTTTATTACTAAAAGAAAGAAAAGAATGAGAGTAAGGTTGTTAAAGAATAATGCATTACAAGCATCGACGCACCCAGTTCTCGATACAGGCTCTTAGCAGAGATGTTGTAAACTGCTATCTTAAAAGTCTCTGGTGCACATCCTACATTAAGATGGGTCCAAAGTTGTTTCTGGCTCATTGTTCCCTGCAAGGCTGCATCTGGGATCAGGAGCTGAACTCAAGACAAGATGGAGGATGCCACATGGCACTTCTATACCTCTCCTGGCATCATCTCACATGGCCCCCTTTGTACAGATTTTCAGGGCAAACACCTCCCCCCCATGGGTGCAACAGCCATCTTTAAAATCCCACTCCTGACAGTGTGCTGGTGGGGGCTTTGGGCTGGCTTGCGTGGGCTCTTTACGTGTTTATTTTGGCAGTGGCGGGGAGAGAGGGCACGTTCCCACTGATTCTATCACAGGAGGCATTCCCCTCGCCCTGCCCCAGGGCCTCAGTGTGAAAGCAGGCCCGCCTGCTGGCCTGGGCCCCATGGAAGCAAGACAGGGATGCCATGGTGGCCTGTGACACTGACGCGGCTGCAAGCCACGGGCAGCAAAGAAATAGGAGCCTTATTCACTTGTGTCAGGGTGGCCGAGCGGTCTAAGGCGCTGCGTTAAGGTCGCAGTCTCCTGTGGAGGCGTGGGTTCAAATCCCACCCCTGACAGTCTGGTTGAAGCTCTAGAGGTTCCTCCTGGTGTGGTGTTTTGCTTGCCATTGCCAGGGGGCTCTAGTTGCAGTGTGCCTTAGCACTGCCCCAGCAGCCAAGGCAGGGACCAGCATGGCTGAGTGGTCCAAAGTGCTGTGCTCAGTTTGCAGCTTCTTCCAGAGGCATGGGTTCAAATTACAGCCCTTGCAGGGCCCCAGTCAACCTCTAATTCCTTCTCTTTCAACTCCCAATGGGCAGCAGAGCAGGGAATAACTTGTAAAACACTCCTGTCTTGAGGACCTTTGAGTGCCTGGTGTGATGGTCAGATAGCTTCAGCCACAGCAGTGGTTTCCCTTGCAGAAACAAGCTCCCAGAGGACCACCCCCTGTGACAGGGTGCAGTCACAGGTGATGCCTTGGGGGGTGTTGACATGGCCAGTGCCCCTTGCATGTCTTCTCCCTGCCTGGGCCAGCTCTGCTGGTCTCCCCAAGCTGAGGTCCCTGCCCCACCAAAAGAAGAAGCAGGACAGACACTGAACCTCTTCAGGCCCAAGGGGAGGGCAGTTTAAGGCCCTATCTCCTGAGAGAGCTCTCCCCAGATGGGATCAGACCCCCAGGATTTGGATAAGCCCCCTTTAACAATAAAAGGGGGAATATGCACACTGGTTGCCCCCCAGGTAACATTGACACTGGGCTTGATAGAAAATTAAAAAACAATTTTAAGTTGAAGCAGTAGGACTTAAGTGGTAATAAGTGAAAACAGGCAGAGCAAAAGAGGTTACAAATAAAAAAAAAACAAAATGCTTGGCTAATGCTACACTGAAACCTCAGTACAACCTCCTCAAACTCACCCTAAAATCTCTTTTCCAGCTGCCACTGTAAGCCAGGGCTCTCTTCCTCACCCTGGGGTCCCTGGACTCTTCCTTCAGGGGCAGCCCAGCCAAAAGACCTAGGCCTCTGCTTTCCTATTCCTTTTGTTAAGGCGTTGAGGCCTCTCCCTGCCGACCACTGCTCAGACTTAAGGACAAAAGACTGTCTAACAGTGGCTCATCTAGAAGGTACAGGTAACACCCAATTTTTCACACACAAGTGATCCATACAACAGAGTAAGATAGGCCCAGACCCCACCGGCCACATTCAAGGGGTTGCCTCTTCTGTGAAAGATACTCAGGCAGCTAAAGTGACTCTGGGGGTACTTGAACCCACAATCTTTGAACAACTGGCCTGGCTCACGCAGACCACCACAGCTTAAAAGTCTAATACACTTTCCATCATGCCCCAGAGCCCCACAAGTTTTGAAGCCTGATGTCTCCTCTCTCTGCTTTGCAACACGGTGGTTTCTGGGGTAAAGAAAGGGGAACCAGGTCTGTCTTTTGGGGAGAGTGAGTAGGAAGAGGGAGGGGGCACTGGAGGGGCTTAGTCTCCTGGCTGGCTCTGCCAGTAAAAAGAAAGAACAGCCATTCTTGTGCAAAAAGCCTGCAGCATAGATATGCAGTGTGAAAAGCCTCACAACAACAAGCCCCACACCAGCAGCTCCCACTGTGATTTAAACTTACATTTTAGGATTCAAGGTCCTGTACACTACCCCTTACACCACAAGACCTACTAAAAGCTGCCTATGGGCGCCTGGGATACTCAGCTTTCCGGCTGGCCTCTGCACTCCTGGCTTCCCTCCTGCTGCTTCATCTCTCTGGCTATGACTACAAAACACATTTATTTTGGAATAAGTTGTTCCTGAATAGTTATTTCAAAATAGTTTATTTCGAAATAGCACTGCTACACTGCAGGGAAACCTCAGAATAGTCCGAGGCAGGCTCCCCAGTGTAGATGAGCTATCTCGATTTAGAGTCCCAGGCAGGGCTAGACTAATGGGTGGGCAAGCCGGGCAGCTGCCCGGGGCGCCAATCGATGGGGGGGGCGGGGGCGCCTGATGGAAGCTGTAAGGGGCGTGCGGCTTAGTTAAACACCATTTTGTCTGGCAAGAAACTGCTGACCAAAAGTTGTGGTTCTGCAATGGGCATTCTATGATTCTTGTCCTCCCTTTCCTATTGTTTGTTTGGAAAAGGGGAAAAGAGAAGTGGAGGAAGGAGGAAAAGGGAAAGGAAGACCAAGAAAAAAGAGGGAAGACCTGGAAGAAGAATTCACCTCCAAAACAGGGGAGTACCAGAGCTTCTAGGACACCGCTGTTCACACCCCTTGGTACTGAAGCAAACTACTCAAGCCCTGAGACCCCTGGCTTAGAGCAGAAGATGCCTGTTCCATCAGAAGGGACACCTGAAGAGCTTGTGTTTCTACCTGGCTTTAAACCAACAATCTGCTACATGCTAAACACAATGACCACTACACCACAGAGGCTTTTCGTGGGTGGGCTTGCACTTGAGCAAATATTCTGTTACTAACCCTTTGGCCAACTCAGGTTGCTGTGGGGTTAAGGAATTCTCTCTTGTAAATTCTGTGCTCTCAGGAAGGGATGAAACCAAAGGAGGCCGGGCCCCTACCTGGGGACTCCAACCCAAACCCTAAGAGCCAGGGGTTTACAAGCTAGATGATCAATGTTTGCTGCACTTCTTTCTCCCCACAACTGTGCCAAACCTCAAGGCCAGCTCTACAGCCCCATCGGCTAGAGGAGATGCGTATGTTAGAGCCTCTGCCCACTGAGCTGTAGCTTAGCTCTCTGTGTCCAGGGAGCCAGACACTGCCAGGGCTGGAAGGAAATGGGGAATGGCTGCACTTTGGGAGTCAAAGGTGTTGTCTCGGACCACAGAGAAGAACAGTTGCAAGAGGATGCTGGAGGAGGGCAGCATGGCTTACTTGGCTAAAGCATCTTCTTGGTAAACAGAAGATCCTGGGTTCAACTCCCAGTGGTTCCTTTTGGTACCCTTTGCTCACATTTTCCTATGTGCTTCTGTGACACAGAAGAGGCCTCCCTGACCACCCATGGAACTGCTGGTTCAGGAAAAGGCTGATTGGAGAGGCAAGTGGGAAAGAAGGAAACCACAAGTGAGAAGCACCTCATGCCCATTTACCCTCACTCTCCATGGCTGCAGGAGCTGCAGAGGTTGCACCCTCAGGCTCTCTAGGTGCTGACACCCCCAGGGAATCACAAGGGCATGTGGCACTGGCTCTCCTGTCCCAGCAACTGCAGTCAGAGACCTGCCTTGCCAGTGCCAGTCACAGCAGCCTCTGCACCAGCTCCAGGCTTGTGGTTTCCTTCTTTCCAACACTCCTCTTCAATCAGCCTTTTCCTGAACCAGCAGTTCCATGGGTGGCCAGGGGAGGCCTCTTCTGTGTCCCAGAAGGACATAGGAAAATGTTAGCAAGGGCTCTGAAAAAGCACCACTGGGAGTTGAACCCACAACTTCCTCTTTATGACAGATGCATTTTAGCCAACTAAGCCATGGTGCTTGCTCCCACTGCCTCACTAGTACAATGAGGTTTATCAGTTATTTCTGTCAAAATAACCACATCTTAACAGCGTCTGTTATTTAGACATAGCGCTATTTTGAAATAGTGCCATAACGCGAATATGCAAATGAAGCACGGGATATTTAAATCCCAGCTTCATTTACTATTTTGAATGTCTTCATTTGCATCCCTCTATTGAAAGAGGGCGCAAGTGTAGACATACCCGAACTGCCTTGTGGGCACCAAGGGGAGCCGCAAGAAGAGAAGACCCTGTGTTTCTGCCTGGTTGCAAACCAGGAACTTTTCATGTGTTAGGCTAAGCCATGGTGCCCACCCACAAAATTGCTTCAAAATTCTTCTACTTTATGGTCCGAGACAATACCTTTGAATCCCAAAATGCAGCCCTGGTGGTGTCTGGCTCCCTGGGCACAGAAAGCTACAGCTCCCTGGGCAGGGGGCTTTGGCTTCCTTGATCATGGGATGCTGTTGCAGGAAGGGCTGCTTAGCAGGGATGGGGGGTTCACCTGTTGAGGAAGGGAAGAGTATTTGGATGCAGACTGGCTAACCTAGTGAGGAGGCTGTAAACTAGGTTTGATGGGGTCAGGTGACCAAAGCCCACAGGTAAGTGAACAACATGGAAACCTGGGAGATGGGGCGGAAATGGGATAGAGCATGGGCTGTAACAGCAGAAATAAAGGAAGGCTGCGGGACCACTGGAAAGCAAACTCTAATTTGTGTCTTAGACGCTGGTATAGACACACAGGACTATGGGCAATAAGCAGGAAGAAGTTGGTATCACAGGGACTTGGTGGGATAATATACGACTGGAATTTTGGCACAGAAGGGTACAGCTTGGTCAGGAAAGGTAGGCAAGGAAAAAGGGAGGAGGTGTTTCCTTAGATATGAAACATGCGAACACTTGGCCTGAGATGGACACAGAAGACAGACTTGTCAAGAGTCTCTGGGTTAGGTTAAAAGGGGTAAAACCCAAGGGTGATGTCACACTAGGGCTTCGTCTAGACTGGCATGATTTTCTGCAAATGCTTTTAAAGGAAAAGTTTTTCCGTTAAAAGCATTTGCGGAAAAGAGCATCTAGATTGGCACGGACGCTTTTGCACAAAAGCACTTTTTGCGGAAAAGTGTCCGTGCCAATCTAGACGCGCTTTTGCACAAGAAAGCCCCGATCGCCATTTTCGCCATCGGGGCTTTTTTGCGAAAACGGTTCTCAGTTGTCTACACGGGCCCTCTTGCGCAAAAGCATTTGCCAGCTTTTCCCGAACCGGAGAGTCATTGTATTTGCGCAAGAACACTGATGATCATACATTATATCGTCAGTGTTCTTGCGCATATTCAAGTGGCCAGTGTAGACAGCTGGCAAGTTTTTCCGCAAAAGCAGCCTGGACGCAGCCGAGGCATCTATTACAGACACCTCCCCAGGCAGAAGAGGTGGGTGAGGCTTTTTAAACAATTAACAGAATCATCCGAAGCGCAGCTGGTTTCACACACACTCAGCCTCACCTAGAGCTGGGAAGCAGTTTGCAATGAGCTGAAAAGAAACAGAAGAGGGAAAACTGCTGCCTGGCAGAACCAAGTCTTGGGATTCTTCTGTGTCCAGCTGTGTTAAGCAGCTGGCAGCCAAGCTCCCAAGTGCTTGTCTATTCCTGCCCTCCCCAGGAAGGGGAATCCCTTCCTCTGGCTGTAACAGGCTGGAGTTTGCCTGCAGTACTTTTATCCAGGGAACTGTTCCATGTGAGGCAAACATGACACCCGCTGCACTGTGGAAACCAGCCCATTCCATTTTTGGAAGAGGGAAGGAGCCCCTGAAAGCACCTAGCTGGCTCTGCCTGTGGAAAAGAGAAAGGAACAAACATCTATGACTGGAGAATGTGGGTATCGATCCCACTGCCTCTCGCATGCTAAGCGAGCGCTCTACCACTTGAGCTAATTCCCCTGCTTGTGGACAGTTTTCCTGCCCCACCCACCTTGTTTCAGAACCCACAACATCCCTTCTGCTCAACCCTCATATAAAACTCAGCAAATATCCAGAGAAGTTGCGGTTCCCTTTTACAAGATTCTGCACAGCTCAGTTCCAATCAGCCGGTCTTCCCTAGAGCCCGGAACATTAACCACGGCAGCGTCACTCTTACGCTCTTACGCCTAGTGTAGACACGGCCTTAGAGTGTCACTAAACCATCCCCAGCAGGGCCGGCTTTAGGAAGTGTGGGGCCCAATTTGAACCATTTTGGCGGCCCCGCCCCCCCCAGGATTTTTTGTTGAGCCAAAAAAAAATCCCCACCCACACAATAAACCACAACCACACACAGATATCACATCAGAAGTAGATCTGATCAAAATGTATATCAATATAGTTGAACATTTTCCAAAAAAAAATGCCATCCATAATTATGCACAATTTTACACAAAATTAAATCAGTTGCCTTAAGTGTAGGTCAAATATTTTCAATTGCAAACTATCCAATTTTTTCAATAAAGTTTAAAGTTTGATTTTTAAAAAGTTACCAGAGAGCATTGCAGTTTTCTGTTACATTGATTTACTTTTTAAATAGCAAAAATGGAGTCTTTGTTAAGAAAGTGTCAGTTCTGTGGTCAAATTCCAGTCCTTAGTGATTGCAGCACCAATGATTTCACGAGGTAATATGGTACCTCACCACCATTGCCTCCTTTGCACTGCCCTTCAACACATATTGCCTGCATGTTGAGTCCAAGATCAGTGTACACAAGATTTTATCAATGATTTTTGCTCAAGCGATCACTGAGACAAGACAAGGACTCTCAATTGATTCTAGTCAGCTCTGCCTTTAAACACTGGATGTAAAGTGTCAGATATAATTGAGGACTCCCAAATAGACTCTACACCACCAGAAATAAAACCTGTTTCCCTCTTCTGTGACTTTCAGTTAGATGTGACTCACTCTCCTCTGCTTAGTGTTCAAGTTATGGTAGACCCTAAGCCAGGTCATATTAAGTTCAGGTCTTTTACCTTTTAATCATACAATATGGATAACAACATTTCATTCTCCCAGCTCCAAGTCTGAAATGAATTTCAACCCAAAAGAGCCAAAATTGATCACCTTGACATGGCAAGTGTGTCTGCTGATCTCTGTGGCAAGGTAGGTTGTCTATATGAATAAGGCCTGCTCGTGAAGCCTTTTCCTACAGTCGATTAACAGATGGCAGTAGATAGCTCATTCAGACCACTGGCTGATAATAGTTAGTCACCCTGACCGGTCATTAACCACAGTCATGGACTCACCCTACTCTCCATTGTCTCTATGATTCTCTGATGACCTGCAACAAAAAAGGAGGGTGGAAAGGGAAACTGAAGGGAGAGACCTCTCTAAATTCACCAATCAAAGAGCAGTATTGCCAATCCAAAAATCACAAGGAACACCTACACAAAGTTATGAGATTGGTCTACAAATCATAAGATTTTTTAAAAATAAAACATGTTGGATTTGTATTGGCCTTTTGTTTCTTGAGTATTTAGGGTTCATGTTTTAAAGCTTTCCTCCTTAGCTGTAAGGCCCACAAGTCCACAGAACTTTTTTTAAATGAAAGCTGAGATTCCTACGTAATCAGTTGACCCCAGGCCTTTAGAAAAACACCAAATGTTTTGAGGCTCATGGTAAAACAATGGAGGAATTCTTGTGAGCCCATGCTTTGCCCACAGTATAAATAAATAAAAGTAAATAATATCTTCTCCACTAAACATCCTAATGAGATACTGCAAATGGTAAACTGAATTCAACAGCTCCTGATTTGACCAAGTATCAACCTAGTTTTTCATATTTGAGGTGGGTTACCAGGGATCATACATGACAATATGAAATCTTTCCACTCTCAAGTCAGCATATTCACAAAGCACCTATAATTTTGATCCATGCATTTATCGGATAGTGAAAGAGAAAGGAGGGGAATCAGTGTAGATAAATGTTCAAATTTAAAAAAAAAAACCTGAAGGAATTAGGACTGGGCTCCTACATCTCACGTTCAGAACTGATTAGGACACTTACGACCAGATTTTCAAAGGTGTGTAAAGATCAGATAGATATCTTTGAAGATCCGAGTTGGCAACTGTCTCTTTAGGAGCTTAATTACCTTTGAAAATCTGAGCTTAGATTTCCAAGTCCAATTTTCAAAAATGACTTTAGTCACTCAAGTGCTTTTGAAAATTTTAACTGGGGGCCTAAAGAGACAAAAGGCAGGAGATATGGTATTCCTTTTAAAAACGTGTGACATCTATTTTTAACTCAATTTTATATTATTCTTCTCCCAGGGGCAACTGACCCCTCCGGCCTCCTCACTACGCCACTGCCCCCCCGCTGCATATCTATCCTCTTATGCATGTGCAAGATCTGTGAGTTAGTGTCTGTGGCGCCTGCTTCTGGGTGGTGTCTCAATGCTGCCACATTCACCTCCAAAGAGGGGGCTTCCCAAAGCAGGCCCTTGCTGCTGACCCCCAAGGCATCCACAGGTCCAGTCTCCTTTCAATGGGCCCGCTTCCCAGGGCTCCTTGATCTTGGATCTGGCTTCCATCCCCTCTCCGACCCCCATCAGAACTACTGTGCCCTCCTGGCTTAGGAAAAGAATAAACAGGAGGACTGGAAATTAACCCACCCGGTCTCACGTCCCCTAGGCAGGGAATGAGCCGTCTACATTAGGCCCCAGCTGGAGTATCATGTCCAGTTCTAGGTGCCACATTTCAGGAAACGTGGAGAAACTGGAGAAAGTCCAGAGAAGATCGACACAAATGATGAAACTTCTAGAGAACATGAGAGATGAGGCAAGGCTGAAGAAATTGGCCTTGTTTACCTTGGAAAAGAGAAGACCGAAAAGGGACATGAGAGCAGCTCTCAAGTATCTAAAAGAGTATCATAAGGAGGAGGAAGAAAAATTGTTCTGCTTGGCCTCTGAGGTTAGGATGAGAAGCAATGGGCTTAAATTGCAGATACTTAAGACCAGGTTAGACAGACACCTGTCAGGGATGAGCGAGGGCAACTCAACTTTGGAAGCCCCATGGGCCACACGGATACTTACAGAACATGCTGAGGGCCTCAATTTAAGCGTGGTGGCATATGCAAGCAAATATATACAAAGAGCTTCTCTCCCACTGACAGGCATGAATACAAAGATTAAGGCAAGACTACACAACACACAGGTCCCATTTAAGTCAGTTCTGCTGATATTAATACAATGCAATATTTCCCCGATTTCTACCCATGTGACAGCAGTTTTCATGAGCAATGACAGTCCAAGAATTTAACTACTAAAACACATATCAACAGAAGATCATTACACTGACTACTTTTTTGTTTTGGCTCCCACTAGCCGGCCACGTGTTGATCCCACATAAACCCAAACTGCACCGCGGGGCACAAACAAACTGGCCGTGAGCAGCATACCAAGTTATTAATAAATATTTTTAAACCTTTACCTTTTCCCTCTGCTGCCATGTCTCCTCTCCTTGCTCCATCATCTCCCCTGGTGCCTGCTTCCCCCCCAACTCCTCACCCTTCTCTGCTGTCCTGACTCCTGCCCTTCTCACTGCCCTCAGCCCTCCTGCGACCTGCGCCCCTCCACCAGCCCTTCTCTCCCCCCTGTGCCCACTCCTCCAGTAGCCCCACTCTGATCATGTGAGCTACCTCTCCTCATCCCCTCTTCTAACACCTCCATCTACCCACCTGCCCTGCCTCTCTCCTCTGGTGCTGGTCCCTTCCCTGCAGGTGTCTGCCCTTCTGCTTCACCCCAGAATCCCCTGGCACCTGCACCTTCCCTTACCCCTTCACCCTCCTGGTGCCTCCCCCTTCCCTTACTGCCCCTGCCCCCTTTGCCCTCTTTTTCCCTGATGCCCATCCCCTCACCACTCTCTGCCCCATTCCCCTCCTGCCTCTGTGCCCTCACACATGACTTGCTCCATCCCCACCTTTCTCATGCCACCCCTTCTTTCAAGCCTTCTCCCAGCACCTCCCCCTCCCCCTCTAGTCCCCAATGCCCTTCCCCTCTCCTCTCCTCTCCTCTGCTCTCCCAGCATCACCCTGTCCCCCCTCCCACTGACACCTCCCCTTCTGCCCTTTTCCTCATTGTCTGCACTTGGCCCCCCGCCATTTGTCTCTCCTCCACCCTGTCTCTTGGTGCCTTCACCTCCCCCCTGCCCCTCCCCCTCCGCCCAAGCCCCTTCTCCTTCCGCTCCTCCCCCTCCGTCCCTCTGCCCAAGCCACTTCCCCTTCCGTCCACTTCCCCTTCCGTCTCCGCCTCTGCCCCCGCACCTGCCCAAGCTCCTCCCCCACCACCCAAGCCCTTCCTCCACTTCCACCTCCACCCCCGCCCAAGCCCCTTCCCTTCCCCCGCCCCCCTGCTGCCACCCAAGCCGGTTCCATACCTTCTGCCTTCCATGTTGCGGGGCCGGAGTCTGCACTCAGGCCCCGGAGGCCGAACCCGGAGGTAGCCAGGCCCTGCAACGTGCCTCTGAGGAGTTTTAAAATCCCGGGCCGTGACATCACGTCATGCCCAGGCGTCCTCCCCACCCACCTGCAATGCTGCACTTGGCAGCAGCAGCCAGCGAGAGGGAGCTGCAAAGAGCCAGGCACTGCAGGGATGGTCCAGGCAGAGGGGGACGCTGTGGGGGCGGGGTGGGAGGACTTGTGGGGGGGCCGCTACAGGCAGAGACCCAGCTCCACATATTGCTGGATCAGGGCCCCAGCTCTGAGAAGAAACACTCTCCTCCTGTCTGCACCTAACACCAGTGTCAGTGTTTGCTACTAAGGGGAAAACAGCAATTCCAGGGAACCCTTACCCAGTGTTTAACCATCTAGGAGCTGCTGTGGGACAAAGGAAGCCAAAGAAACTTGGCATGTGCTAAGAAACAGCACAACTATTACCCCAGATGGGACTTGAACCCACAATCTTTAGCTTCCAACTTTGTCCGTTAGGCCACTGGGGCACACTAATAAGACTAAAGAGACAGAAATTCCCTCTTCCAAATAAACATTCCTCAACTTTTAGGTGCCAGATTCGAGCCCTTGGAAGGAGCCAAAAACACAGGAAGGGCTGATCGCACCCCCCTCAGAAAATCAGCTCTCAGGAGGCACCTCCAGCTGCCCCCAAAGTGTGGGTCACCCCACACTAGCCATGGGCAAAACTCAACACCTGGACATCTTGTCTCCCTCCCAAAGCCAGGGGCTTTGTCTCCCACAGCTGCAGCTTCAGCAGGGAGCCGGGCTGGTGCTCACTGCTCCTGGGGAAGGGAGCGGGTCCCACAGGGGCTGGGGCTGGCAGGGAATGGCCGGTTGTTACTGAAGGGGAAAGAGAAAACGCAGCCACATTGCCGAGGGCAGGAGAAGCGACTGGGGCTGGCCTGGCAGTGCTGTGGGATGGCCCTGGGGGAGCTCTGCAATGTGACCCTGGCTCCCAAGGCAGCAAGTGCGGAATCCCCCTCGGTGAGCGCGAGAGGCTCCAACCAGCCTGGTCTGAATCCGGCTGAAGGGCTGGACGGCCCCGCTGCTGGAGTGTCAGAGCCCCTGTATCCCCCACCAGGCAGGGCGGGGCAGGGCCCACAATCCCAGCAGGGAGTTACAGGCACATCACTTGCTCCCAGAGCACTGGGATGACCATGGAGCAGGACTCAGTGGCAAGTTTGTGGTTCCCAGGGGCTCAGAGAGGGAGTCAGAGCCCTGCCTGGCCAGTGCCAGTCACAGCAACCTCTGCACCCGCTGCAGGCTTGTGGTTTCCTTCTCCCTAATGAGCCTCTCCAATCAGCCTTTTCCTGAACCCAGCAGTTCCATGGGTAGCCAGGGGAGGCCTCTTCTGTATCCCACATGGACGTAGGAAAATGTGAGCAAAGGCCGCAACAAGGAACCACTGGGATTTAAACCGAGGGTCTTGCTGTTTATGAGACACACATGTTAGCCAACTAAGCCATAGTGTTCTTCTCAGGCAGTTTGGTAAAACTGTTCTATTCTATGGTCCCAGACAAGGTCTTTGACTCCCAAAGTGCAGCCATTCTCCATTTCCCTCCAGCCATCCCACCCTGGCAGTGTCTGGCTCCCTGGGCACAGAAGGCTACAGCTCCGTGGGCAGAGGCTCTAACATGCACATCTCCCCCAGCTGCTGGGACTGTGGAGTTGGTCTTGAGGTTGGGCAGGGTTGTGGGGAGGGAGAAGTGCAGCAAATGTTGATCATCTGGATTGTAAACCCCTGGGTCTTTGGGTTTGGGTTGGAGTCCCCAGATGAGGGCCCTGCCTCTTTTGGTTTCCTCCCTTCCTGAGGGCACAGAATTAACAAGAGAGAATTCCTTAACTCCGCAGCAATCTGAGTTGGCCAAAGAGTAAGTAACAACATTTATGTTCACATATAAGTACAGGAAAAAGCCTTCTCATTGGTGCGATGGCCGAGTGGTTAATGTGCTGGACTCCAAGTCCACTAGGGTTTTCCTGTGTGTGTTCAGATCCTGCTCACAGTGAGGCCTGTGTTTTGTTCACACCCCTAACCAGGGCAACAAGCTACCCAACCCCTGAGACACTCTCCCCATCCCCTATCAATCTCCTTCTGCTTCTGTCAGAGAGATGCTTGGGATGGTGCTTTGTGCTGGCTTCCTGAGGTCTCTGGTAAACTCTGGGCTCCTGCCCCTGGCCCAACACCGCATGGCTCAGCCCTACCCCTGGGAGCTGCTCTGCTCTGCTCTAGAGTGTGACAGAAGCTGGGTGAGAGGCCAGGGAATCTGGGCCGCCCCAAAGGTCCATCCCTGCAGGGGGGAAATGCTGGGGATGTGACGTGAGTCACCCCTCCCCAAACACACGGGTCCCTGCCACCTTCCCAGTGTTGGGAGTGAAGGTTTAGAGAAGTAGTGTGTGTGTGGGGGGGGGGGGCATTTCTTGTTCCCTGCTCTTGTTCTGCCTCTTCCCCCAAGGCCTTGGCCAAAGAGTTAATAACAGAAAATGTATCCGAGTTTAAGTCCAGCAGAGAAAGGCCTAAAGGGTGTTTCTGTGGTGTAGTGGTTATCACCTTTGCTTAACATGCAAAAGATCCCTAGTTCAAAGCCAGAAAAAACAGAGGGTTTGTTCTTACTGTGCCTCCCCTTGGTGCCCAGGTAAGCACAGGGCCTTTTTCTGGAATGAGCCCAACTCCCATATGACAGAGAGTGGTGACATCAGCTGACAATGCCCCTTGGTGCCAGCCTGGAGAAGCAAGATGAGTAGGGCTAGGAACCAGTAGGAAGCTTATGGCTTGGCCTCTTCTCCCCTGGGGGGCTGGCTCTTCCTGCTGCTCCCTCTGGTGTGACTGGCCCAAGGAGGAAGTGAGGTGGGAATGGGGCAGAGGAAGGGCAGAAGCTCAGTGCCTCAGTGGGGTGAGCACCCCCCCCCTTTGTTCTGCCAAATCCTGCAGGGGTGGGGCTGGCTGCAGGGAGGCAGAGTCCTGTGCCTGTTGCAGGGTGTCCCAGGGAGGCTCCTTGCAGCCCAGGAGAAGAAGGGGGCTCTAGGTGGAAGGAAAACAAGCAAAGCTGGTCCCAGTTTGCATGAGCTCTGGCTCCAGTTCAGCCTAATTGAGTCACAGGTGGCTGATGTAAGTCCCTTGGTGTAAGGGGCAGCCATCTAGCCTCCGAATCCTGCAAGCTGAGTTCAAATCTCAGTGGGACTGGCTGGGCTGGCTGCTACAAAACCCTCATGCTTCCTTATCCACAGGCTCCCCAGAAAGAATGTTGTGCCTCCTGCTGGGTGTCTGATGCCCCCTGGAGCTCAGTGTCCTGTCAGTCTGACTCTGCTGGTAGCTGGGCCCTGGCCCTCATGTGTGGTCCCAGCAGCTACTAATCTCTGGCAAGTTTTTGGGCAAAAGCAGTTGCTTTTGCCGAAAAACTTGCCAGCTGTCTACACTGGCTCCTTGAATTTGCGCAAGAACGCTGACCATCTAATGTATGATCGTCAGCGTTCTTGCGCAAATACAATGACTCTCCCGTTCGGGAAAAAGCCCTCTTGTGCAAATGCTTTTGCGCAAGAGGGCCAGTGTAGACAACTGAGAACCCTTTTGCCCAAAAAAACCCCGATGGCGAAAATGGCGATCGGGGCTTTCTTGCGCAAAGCCACGTCTAGATTGGCACAGACGCTTTTCCGCAAAAAGTGCTTTTGTGCAAAAGCGTCCATGCCAATCTAGACGCTCTTTTCCACAAATGCTTTTAACGGAAAAACTTTTCCGTTAAAAGCATTTGCGGAAAATCATGCCAGTCTAGACGTAGCCTCTGACTCTTGCCCCCATGACCCGGTGCCCCTTCTAAGTCCCCCCTCTAAGTGCTTTTAAATTGTTTTTTATGGTCCCTCTCAGGGCGTTTTTCTCCTCAGCAGCGCACAAGAGAGAAGCTGTTGCCAGTGGCCCTGCAAGACAGGATGAGCTTTTCCTGCCTTCCTCAGACTGACTCACTACTTGGCCCCATTCCTGCCTCTCTTCCTGGGCTGATCCATTGGCTGAAAGGGACTGTGGCTGCCGATGGTGGGAAGAAGATGGGCGGAGGGCCGTGCTCCCTCTGAGATTTTCCACACATGGCTGGAGTCAGTTTCATATTGTGCGCCACTAGTGAGGTCGTGTGTGCTTGTGTGGATGTGCACCACTATGGCGCCCACTGATTGCTAACAAACAGCTTAGCCAGACATATTTTTATAATGTTATAGAAGAAAAAATACTGAAACAAGGGATAATTAACAAGGTATGTGACTTTATTTAATATGAAATCAAATAAAAAGAACATTAACACTGCAACGTGTTCAGTTGCCATTTAGTATCTCACAGTTATCTGTTCCTTTGAGGCATAAAACAAAATTGTCCATCTTCTTGATTTAGCAAACAAGAGATGACGATTAGTATGGACACATGAAATGAAATAGTTGTTACACTTTATGCTGGAAATGAAAGATTCTGCTTTTTGTGCCCATATTGCTCCCTATTATCTAGGAAACAGGGTTTTAAATCTTTCAGTTGTTTGCATGTCACAAATCTTTCCTTCTTCAAAGCTGGGGTGGTTCAGCTCTGTGGGAGGCTGAGGGACAAAATCCTTCTGCAGATTTTATTCATTTATTTGTATTTGTGAACCTCAGCAGTGACTACACAGCACCCTAAAATCAAAATAAGTGCCAGGCACTTAGGGAGGGGGCAGAAGGAGACAGGTCCCCCGTCACAGGTCCCCCATCACACTCGCAGCTTCTTGCGCGAGTAACATGCAAATGAGGCTAAGCATGGAATATGCCGAGCCTCATTTGCATACCTAATGAGCCACCATTTTTTTCAGAAGAGGCTCTCGCACCAGAAGGAGCATCTACACTGCCCCTTCTTGAGCAAGAAAAACCCTCTTGAGCAATGCCGTTCTTCCTCAAAAGTAATAGCTTTGGCTCCTGCCATTTTCTGCAACATAGCACCATATTTTGGAAAAACCTCTTCTTCCAACACATCCCTTCTGCCTCGTAGATAGAGCGTCCGCTGCAGTCTGAACGTAGTCTCTGAAAGGAGCAGAAGGGAATTGATGGGGAGGGTGCAGAGAGTATCTCAGGGGCTGCATATCTTGTTGCCCTGGTTCGGTGTGGCCAAAACACAGGACTCGCTGTGAGCAGGATTTGAACCGGCACAGGGAAACCCTACTGGATTTCTAGTGCAACGCTTTAACCACTCAGCCATCACAGCTGTGAACTTAATAGAGATGACCCGGCCCCCAGGGCCAGGGAAACTGGCAAATAATCCCAGTGCCCAGGCCTGACATCACCTGCCCCACAGAATTCACACAGCAAACCTGGCTCCCCGAGCACAGGGGGAGTTGGGGGGCCCGTTGCTGAGCCGTGGGGTGAAGCATCAAACCAGACCCCTCCTGTGGGGCCTGTGAGTGTTGCAGAACCTGAGCCCTGCACCTGGGCAACAGCAAACAAAAGGTCTGGGGGCCACATAGTCGCTCCCTTCAGAGGGGGGCCCTTGTTAGTCTGTAGCTGTGAAGGGCTAAAAACCAACAAATGGTCCTAGAACCAGAGAATCCTGCTTTGTGTCTATAGTGGGGGGAAGCCACCTCTGTGTTGCGCAGAGACTTGTAGCTCCCGGGGGCAGCCCTGTGCCTCTTCCCTTCTCCTGGACTCCTTTGGCCACATTCAAGGGGTGGCCTGTTCTGTAAAAGCTGCCCAGGAAATGAGTGAGCAGCTAAAGTGACTCTGTTAGGATTTGAGCCCACAATCCTTGAACAACGGGGCTGACCCACAGTACGCACCACAGCTTAGAAGTCCAACAGACTTTCCATTGCATCACAGAGCCCTGTGGGTGATCCCGTCCCATATCTCCTCTCTCTGCTTTTCAGCATGGTGATTGCTGGGGTAGAAGGGAGCGCAGAGCTGGGCCAGTGCCTGGGTTGGCTGGGCCAAGTCAATAAGGGTTTTGTTTTGTTTTTCCACCTCTCACCTGTGTTCAGCCCCCAACTGATTTCTTGGTGGGTCTGCAGCCGCCCAGCTGAGAAAAGGTTCCCACCCCTGAGCTGGACCCCAGAGCTGCAGGGAAGCCAGGAGCGCAGAGTGTCAGCTGCCAGCCCAGAGTCCCAGGTACCCTGAGAGCAGCCTCCCTGCAGGTCCCGTGGTGTGTGATCTGTGGCCAGCATCACAAGCTGCCTGGCAATCAGGGCCAATCCCCCAGTGGAGTCTCTGCCCATGGCCACACAAGGGCTCCTTTGGGGGGTGGGGCAGCACAGCCTACCCCCTGGGGGGGCTGAGGCTGGGGGTGAGACGGTTGCAATAAAACAGCATCTGTAAGAAAGCTACATGTGGGGGATGCAGGCTGGGAGGCTCAGGGCAGTGTGTGGGGATGACGGAGGAGGGCAGGGGGCTGGGGACGCAGAACCCGGGGGTTAGTGTGTGGATACATGTCTATTTTGGGCAGGTTCCTCACTCCCAAGTGTAACACCAGCAACGGTCCCTGCACAAAGTGTGTCACAGGGATAAGCGTTAGCCCCGGGAACAAGCACCGCCCTGCAGAGGAGACACCCCTGGTATGGAGCCAACAAGCCCAGGAGCCACCCAGCTCAGCATTCCCAAGGGCACTGACACAGACTCCCTGGCACAGGAGAATCCCAAGTCTCGGTTCTACCGGCCAGCGGTTTCCCCTCTTCCGCTTCTTGTCAGCTCCCTGCAAAACACCCCACAACGGTAGCTGAGGGTGAGTGTGGATAAACCCAGCTGTGCTGTAGAGCGGCTGTTAGGTGGGGAAAGAGAGGAGCCCCCCTTTAGCCTCCCTGAGCAACTCACACATGTAAGAAAACTGCGGTTGAAAGAAGCAACAGGGGTGTCAGGGTGGCTGAGTGGTCTAAGGTGCCAGGCTCGAGGTCTTGCTTTTCCCTCCATTGGATGTTCTGGTCTCTGAATAGAGGGGTGGGTTCAAATCCCACTCCTGATGTGTCCTCTTTTTGATAGCTAGAGAAGTGACCTCATTTCCCTGTCTCCCCTGACATTGTAGGAGCACTTGCTCAGCATTTCTTTTAGGCTGCATCTACACAGCAGCGTTCCTTGGGAATAACGGCCATTATACTGCAATAACAATGGGAGCGTCTACACAGCAATTCCATTATTCCGACTTCTGTAACGCTCCATCCAGATCAGTGGTCTGAGGAGCCAGGAGGTTTCCAGGCTGCAGACAGCCAAGCCCACAGGCACAGACAAAGTGAAGGCCCGGCCACTTCCTGCTCGGCCCAGAAGGGTCTCCGTGTGGCCCCCAGACCTTTTGTTTGCCATTCCCCAGGTCCAGAGGCCCACATTCAGCAACACTCACAGGCCCCACAGGAGGGGGCTGGTTTGATGCTTCACCCCACGGCCCAGCAATGAGCCCCCAAACTCCCCCCTTGCTCTGAGAGCCAGGTTTGCTGTGTGAATTCTGTGTGGCAGGTTTTGTCAGCCCTGGGCACAAGCAGGGTTCATAACCAACCCACAGGTAAGTCCCCACTCAAGTGGATTGAGCAATGTCCTTTGCCAGCAATGGAAGCAATGTAAGTCCAGTCATGTAAGTATCCCATTCACATGCCCAAAGTTTCTCCGTACCCCACTCACAGTTGCTGCCCTTGCTCAGGGCAGATAAGAGCTCACAGGTGGTTTTCAGAGCTCACTTCCGTCTCTTGGAGGGTTGGGGACAGGAGGCATATCACCCACTCTGCTGGCCACTTGCCACTGCTCCTACCGGCCGCCCGCCAGCCACTCCCTCCAGCCACCCCATCCGTGCTGCTGTGGGTGCCAGTGTCTCACCACACGGTAAAAATAGTCCAGAGACAGACACTGTCAGTTAACGCTTCTCCTGGAAACGCTCCTCCGGATGCTGGGCCTCCTTCCCCGGCCCACTAGAGCCGTGTGCCGCTGCCATCTACCTGCTCCATGGACATCTTCCCATTGCAGAGAGCGCTCCGAGCCAAGCTGTGACTAGTCAGCCCGTCTCTGGGCACCCAGGGGCTACGTCTACACCGCAGGCTTCTTGCGCAAAATCTTGAGGAGCATCTACACTGCACGCGCGTTCTTGCGCAAGTACATTTATGGGAAAATGTAGGAAAAGAGGGCTCCTTGCGCAAGAGTTATTCCTCTCCCCATGAGGAAAAAGCCCTCTTGTGCAATAGCACGAGAAGGGAGTATGGATGGGCAACAGGGGTTTCTTGCACAAGAGAGCGTGCGCACTGCCATGCACGTTCTTACACAAAAGCACATGGCAGTGTGGACGCACTCTTGCACCTAACAGTTCTTGCACAAGAAGCCTGCAGGGTAGATGTAGCCAGGGGATGTTGGGGTTTGTTACCAGCACTGAGCTTTGTACAACAGCCCAGGGAACATTGTGAAAAGCCAAAACCTTCCAGCCCTGGGTGTCCCTGGCCAGCCAGCAAGTGGCACAAAGGTTCCCTGAAGTGCTGACTTTGGGTGGTTTGAAGCAACTTCTTGCGGGTTGGATGAGGTGGCCGAGTGATTAAGGTGATGGACTGCTAATCCATTGTGCTCTGCACGCATGGGTTCGAATCCCATCCTCATCAGGTGTATGTAACCCTTCTTCTTGCTTCTCCCAGAAGTTGAGTGCCAACCACCTCCTGTATCCCTGCCTGCCCCAGCCCTCTCCCACTGCAGCCTGGGGAAAGGGGAAATCTCCATTGAGACACTCCCAGATGGGACCCTCAATCCCTTCTGCCCTCAAGTGGAAACCTCACAAAAGAGATTCCAGGCAGCCAGGCCATGGGGGTCTCTGAGATTGCCCCAGCCCTGCAGCCTGTCCCACCTGGCTGTTGCCATGGCCCCTCTGTGAGGTCACTGCCTCCCAACCAATGAGCTGAGGTGCTGCACAAGGCCCTTGTGATGTCACTGCTGCAGTGCAGGGCTCATGTCCTGCCCCTCACCAGCCCCTTGGCATGTGTGAGCTGCTCCCCTGGTCACTCAGGGCTGGGTCTGGGGCTCAAGCAGGGGACATCAGAGGCTGCTCAGGGTGCCACATGCCCCTGAAGTCACTTTTTAAATGTCAGGGCAAGCCAGGATCTATCCCATCCCTTCCCCAAGACCCCACCCCTTTGTTGAGCCCCTGCCCTCTCCCAACCTTTCCATGGACTATCAGTTGCTAATGGACGCTCACCACTAATGACATAATTATAGCTGGGGAGAAGAGTTTAATTTAAATTATTACATACATTAAGCATTTGAACTGTCTCATGTTAATTGATCAAACTTTATTTTAAATAAAGGAAAACATTACGGCCAGCACAAAAGGTTCCAGTGTTTCTTTATTTATGGCAGGGATGGGAAACCTTTTTTGGGACAGCCACTGACCCACAGAAAAATTGGGGGCCACAAAAGTAAGAAAAAAAACTCCTCCAAAGGCCCCCAGCCCTCTCTGATGCGGCCCCCAACTAAGACACCTCACACCTCTGGCGTTCTACCCCCCATGGCATGAAGGAAAGTGAGAGGGAGGACTGAGGTTCAGATTTACTTTTCTGGGGCTGCAGACTTAGTGGATTTTGTGGACCCACTTAGGCTCTGGGGTGGGGACAACTCTGAGGGGTTCAGTGTGCAGGACAGGGCTGCCAGCGAGTGGGATACTGGACGGAGTTACAAGGGCAGGGTCTGGAAGGGAGTTTGGCAGCAGGAGAGGGGGTGGGGTGGGGGTATGAGAAGGAGTTTGGGTGCTGGAGGGGGTTGGGGCAGTAACTCGGGAGGCTGAGCCTGGAGACCCAGCACAAGCTCCCAGCTGCATGACAGCAAGCGGTAGAGCTGAGCTCTCACCCCACGTGCCATGGCTAATCGGCTTGTTTGCCGCTTGTGGGTTACCGACCTCTAACCGAAGATGTTTGTTAGTAACTGGCGGGTGCCACAGGACTCAGGTCCGAACAGGCTCACACGACCTCATTATTGGTGCACAAGACAAAACTCACTCACCTCATGGATGGAAACTCTTAGAGGGAACAGTAATTGGGAGTGTCTCAGGGGTTGTGTAGCTTGTTGCCTTGGTTAGGGGTGTAGCCAAAACACAGACCTCACTGTGAGCAAGATTTCAACTTGTGCAAGGAAACCCTATTGGATTTCTAGTCCAACACCTCAACCACTCGGCCAGCACAGCTGCAAGCTCAGCAGTGTTCCAGGGCCAGGGAAACTGGTAAATAATCCCAGTGCCCAGGCCTGACCTCACCTGCCCCACAGAATTCACACAGCAAACCTGGCTCCTAGAGCACAGGGGCAGCTTGGGGGGCTCGTTGCTAGGCCGTGGGGTGAAGCATCAAACCAGCCCCCTCCTGTGGGGCCTGTGAGTGTTGCTGTCCCTGCTGTACAGACATGGCCATAGAGCCAGGGAGAGATTCACTGAACAGGCCAAGGTCACTCAGTGAGCTAGAGCCACGATCTGCCCCCAGCTCCCTGCCCCACCCAGCGACCTGCTGACTCCCTCTCTGCCATGGGGCTGTTTGCATTGACCTCTTCTCTCTGGAACCAGATTCAAGCCATGGCCATGGCAAGGACCTGGGAAAATGTGAGCAAAGGCTGCAATAGGGCACCACTGGGAGTTGAACCCAGGATCTCCTGTTTACTAGACAGATGCTTTAGTCAGCTAAGCCATGGTGCCCTCCCCACCAGCTCCTGTAAAACTGTTCTACTCTATGGTCCCAGATAACACCTTTGACTCCCAAAGAGCGACCATTCCCCATTTCCCTCCAGCTTTCCCACCCTGGCGGTGTCTGGCTCCCTGGGCACAGAAAGCTACAGCTCAGTAGGCAGATGCTCTAACATGGACATTTCCTCCAGTCGCTGGGACTGTAGAATTGGCTTTGAGGTTGGGCAGGGTTGAGGGGAGGGACAAGTGCAGCAAACATTGATCACCTGGCTTGTCAGCCCCCTTGGTCTCAGGGTTTGGATGGGAGTCTCCAGGTGGGGGCCCGGCCTCCTTCGATTTGGTCCCTTCCTGAGGTCACAGAATTAACAAGAGAGAATGTCGTAACCCCACAGCAATCTGAGTTGGCCAAGGAGTTAGTAACAGAATTTTTCTCCACATTTATGTACAGGAGGCAAGCTTCTCAGAGCTGTGATGGCCAAGTGGTTCAGTTATTGGATTCGGAACCTAATAGGGTTTCTCTGTGCATGTTCAAATCCTGCTCACAGCAAGCATCTGTGTTTTGGCCACACACCCCTAAGGAGGGCAACAAGTTCCACAACCCCTGAGACCCCCTCCCCTTCTGCTCCTGTCAGAGAGACACCTGGGATGGTGCCTTGTGCTGGGTTCCTGAGGTCTCAGGTAAACTCTCTGCTTCTGCCCCTTGCCCACCACTGCATGGCTCAGCCCTACTCCTAGGGGCTGCTCTGCTCTAGAGTGTGACTGGAGCTGGGTGAAAGGTTGGGGGGTCTGGGCCTGTCCCCAAAGGCTCCATGCAGGGGGGATATGATGTGGGTCACACCTACTGTGTCACCAAGCCCCTGCCACCTTCCCAGTGTTGGGAGCAAAGGTCTAGAGAAGTAGCAGGGGAATGCAGGAGTCTTAGTCCCTGCTCTTGCTTGGCCTTTTCCCCCAAAGCATTGGCCAAGAGTTAGTAACAGAATATTTGTCCAAGTTTAAGTCCAGCAGAACTTAAGCCCTTAAGTCCTTCATATGTGTTTCTGTGGTGTAGTGGTTAGCATGTTTGTCTAACATACTGAGGGTCCCTAGTTCAAAGCCAGGCAGAAACACAGTCTCTTGTCTCATTGTAGCTCACCTTGGTGGCCAGATAAGTGCAACTCTTGCTGCCTGGGAGGAACCCAAGTGACAGAAGGGAGTGACATCAGCTGAGAATGCCCCTGGGTGCCAGCCTGGGGAAGCCAGATGAGTCAGGCCAGGCACCTGTTGGAGGCTTTACAGGAAGCAGGCCAGAGATCTGGTAGGAGGAGGCTCCACCCTGCACAAACCCAGTGGCTAAAAGGGTCTTGTCCTGGCCTTCCTCCCCTGATGTGTTGGCAGTAGCTCAGTGGCAAGGAGGTTAGATTAGACAGCTAAAAATCCCTGGCTCTATCCAGGCTTTGGCATGTCTGGAAGTGCAGTAGGGGCCTCTCTCTACCTCTTGAGGTGCTAGTGCCTGTGACATCCCCTCAGCCATTTCTGCCCAGCCTTGGACATTCATGTTCATCTGATTAGCCCCCATCCCTACCAACCCTTCCTCAGAGTCACTGCTGCCTTGGCTAAAGCCCCCTGCCCCTGTGGCTGCTGGATGGATCTGTTCACATGTAGATTTACTGAACACCCCCACTCCCTTGGTTTCCTGCACCCAGATCAGTCCATGTCACTGTCTCAGGGGTTTCTCTCCTCAGTGCACTGCAGAGAAATCCCTTGTTTCTTAATGGGCCTCAGGGAGCCCGGAGCTGGGATTCTAGTCCCACTGATCCCCTCAGTGCTCAGCCTCAAGCCCTGAATCCTGACTTCTATATCCTCAACCCTACTCTGAGCCCTAACTCACCCATATGCCCCCCAAATCCCTTCCCTGAGCCTCCCGCTCTACTCTGTAATTTCTTACAGGTACTGTCCTATCGCAACCCCTCCCGCCACTTCCTTCCCTGAGCCTCCCCCTGCCCAAGAGGTGGTGCCAAATACAACAGTCCCTCTACAAATGTGTCACTTTCACCCCTGGGAGCAGCTCAGCCATGTAAAGGGGCTGCCTGGGGCAGGACATTAGCTCTGGAGGGAAGGGGTGGGTGTGGCAGTGACATCACAAGGGCCTTTTGCAGCCCCTCAGCTTATTGGCTAATGGAGGTTGGGAGGTGATGACCTCACAGAGAGTCCATGACAATGGGCAGGTGGGACAGGCTGCAGGGCAAGGCCCATCTCAGAGACCCCCATGACTTTGCTACAGGGAGTCTCCTTCTTGAGATCTGCCCTTGAGGCCAGAGGGAGAATGAGGGTCACAAGCAGGACTGTGAGGAGGAGCCTTTGGAGCATTCTCCTTTCCCACAAATAACTGACCTAGACGACAGACGTCCCTGTGGAGAAGTTAAGAGTCACCAAAAGATTTACCACTGACAGAGTGGAAGAGTTAGCTTGCGTGGTAGAGAGTGCTTGCTTAGCATGTGAGAGGCAGTGGAATCAATACCTGTATTCTCCAGTGATGGGAGAGTCCCTGTTTTTCTTTTCCCAGGCAGAGCCACCCAGAGGGCCAAGTGCCTCCAGTGGCCCCTCCCTCTTCCTACTTGCTCTCCCCAAAAGCCAGCCACGGCTTAGTTCCAAATCTGTAAACCTCATTGCAAGAGGAA
Source organism: Pelochelys cantorii (assembly GCA_032595735.1). Lineage (NCBI taxonomy): Eukaryota > Metazoa > Chordata > Testudines > Trionychidae > Pelochelys > Pelochelys cantorii. The sequence continues at coordinate 7,977,583 of CM064345.1, forward strand.
TAATGCCTCTTCTGAAATAGCTATTTCAAAACAGCCGCAGTGGGCCACACAGAGAACCCTTTTGGGATGATGTAGAGGCAACTGAGGACTCTGTCTTGCTGCCTACAGCAAATCCTCCAGGTACTGCACGGTACTGGGTGGAAGTAGTGTCACTTGTGCAGCAGCACAGAGTAGTAGGCACATTAAACTCTGATGCCAAATGAACTCTTGGGAGAAAGAGGCTCCTTGTTACAAATTCAACACAAGGTTTGTAAGGCCTGTGCTTGGTTCTTCGATTTGAGGCAAAGGGCTTGTTCTCACTGCCCACGTGCTCCAGGAATGAAATCGGCCTATTCCCGCCTTTACTCTCACTGTGGCATTAACACAGTCCCCTTTGGCCATAAAGCCGCAGTGGCGCCCAGCCCAGCAGGTTCTGCTCACAACAGGTCACTGAGCCCAGCCGGCTTCTTAAGGTTCCAATTCACTTGAATTCACGGTCCTGCGAATGTGGCATCAAATCCGTGGCTCACCCAGATGCACAAACCCAAAGCCAAACACTCCAAAGCAGCAGGAGCTGCCCAGGGACCCTCCTCTGGCCCAGCAGGGACACGGGGATTCAGCCAGATTGTCCCTCAAGGACACAGCGACCCAGACTCACCTTTGGTTTTTGAACAGACACTTGAAGGCATAGGAGGCCAGTGGCCCAGCAGCTTCCTGCTCTGCCAGGTCTGGCTTTTTGAGAGGCCCCATAGTAAGAGGGAGGGGCCACTGGAGGGGCTTAGCCCCCTGGCTGGCTCTGCCTGTGAACAGCAGGAAGGAGACACCCCTGCCCCTGGGGAATGTGGGTCTGGGCACAAGTCCCAGTGCTCCCTGTGCAGAGAGAAAAGGAAGGGGAAGGGCTCCCCTGGCAGAATCACCCACCTGGCAGAATGAAACCGGGTTGTGGCCCATTGTGCAATGTGGATTGCAAATGTGACAGGGGAGAGGCTGCGGAAGGCAGAGACTCAGCACATCCCCTGCCTCGTCACATGTCACTAGAAATGCTCTGCTGTGCTGAGTGTAAGGGGGCTATGCCCAGGCAGGTACCATCTCTGCACTGTAGGCTCCAGCTGTTCAATGATGCAGCCTCAGCTCCACCTGCGCCCTTTAACGCTTCAGTTTAATTCTCTCCCAGCTGAGCTACTTTGGCAGCTGCGCCCTCAGCTCTGAGGCAGCCACTTCTCTCTCAGGGCCCTTTTCTCAGCAGCAGCAGCGCACAAGAGAGAAGCTGTTGCCAGTGGCCCTTCAAGGCACGATGAGTTTTCCTGCCTCCCTCTGCCTGACTCGCTACTTTGCCCCATTCCTGCCTCCCTTCCTGGGCTGACCCAGAAGCCAAAAGGGGCTGCGGCTGTCAACGACAGGGAAGAAGCTGGGAGGCAAGGTGGTGGCAGCAAGAGATTCCGGCTGCCTCTTTGCCCTGGGTCTCAGTGCACCATGCCGGCTGCCAGCCACCTTGACTGAACCTCAAACCAGCTGGACGAGCCAGCCCACCTCACAGTGAGTTGCCTGTGGCCCTGTGATGCAGCTGCAGAGACGGCCTTGCAGTTGCCTGAGGTGCCTTTCTGAAAGGGCCAGTTGTGAGGCAGCTTCTTATAGGCCGGCTAGCTCAGTTGGTTAGAGCGTGGTGCTAATAACACCAAGGTCATGGGTTCAAGCCCCATGCTGGCCATAGGGAGGCTTGGTTTGGTGACTTCTCCCTCCTTAGCTGCCTGCTATGAACAGAAATAAGCAAAAGGCTCAGAGCCTTCCAGGAAGCTGGCAAGAGGAGGCTCCACCCTGCCCTGACCCAGTGGCTAAAAGGCCCTTGGCCTGGCCTGCTTTCCCCCAATAGCAGGGAAACTCTTCTCTTCCCTCCATTGTCCCCAGTGGGGTGACCTGAGGCCAATGATTCCCCATTGGCCAGAGCAGAGCCTCCCTCTTACACAGTCATGGAGCCTTCTCCTGCTGGTCCTGCCTCCCCCCTTCACTCAGCTCTCACTGGTCGGTGCTGCCAGGGAGGGGCCTCAGTGCTAGAGCGGCCTGGGTAGGTTCTGGCCCCAGAAACACATCCCAGAGCAGGATGGATGCTCAGACTGATGCTGAGGCTACATCTACACAGCAGTCTTTTTGCACAAGACCTGTTTTGTACAAGAGTTCTTGTGCAAGCAAGAGAACGGCCACACCGCCATGTGCTTTTGCACAAGAGATGTGCTTTTGCGCAAGAGCGTCCATGGCAGTGCGGACGCTCTCTTGTGCAAGAAAGCTCCGATGGCCATTTTAGCCACAGGCGTTTCTTGTGCCAGAAACCACTGTTGCCCGTCCACACTACCTTCTTGTGGAAGAGTCCTTGTGCAAGAAGGCTTATTCCTCATGGGGAGAGGAGTAACTCTTGAGCAAGAAGCCCTCTGTTCTGCCGCTTTACTGTAGATTTACTTGCACAAGAACACGTGTGCAGTGTAGACGCTCTACAAGCTGTTGTGCAAGAACGCTGCAAGAGGCAATGGCATTGATACCTGCATTGGCCAGTGCCCCACTCCTCTTTTTTACAGCAAGGGGGCTAAGGGCCTCCAGTGGCCCCTCCGCCTTCCTACTTACTCTCCCTAAAATCCAGCCCTGCCGGGGCAGAAAGCTGCTGGGATTCAGCCTCCCTTTGCCTGGCGCTGGCAGGAGCAGTGGAGACAGGCCCCGGGGGGGCAGAGTTGCCACATTGGGAAAGTGCCACTAGGCATGTCAGAAGCAGCGGATCCCTCCACATTATCTCCAGCCGGCTCCCTTGGGCTGAGGCATTGGCCTCTTCCTTGCTGACCTAATGTGACTGGTTGGCCACTCACCAAAACACAGGCCTCGCTGTGAACATACGAATGGCCAGACTAGGTTAGACCAAAGGTCCATCCAGCCCACTGTCCTGTCTGCTAACTGTGGCCAACACCAGATGCCCCAGTGTGAGGGAACACAACAGGTCACCCTCACATGAGCCCGCCCCTGTCATCAACCTCCAGAGAAACAGAGGCTAGGGACATCATTCCTACCTGTCGTGGCTAACAGCCATTGAGGACTCTAACCTCCATGAATCTATCGAGCACTTTTTTGAACCCTATTAAAGTCCTAATCTTCACAACATCCTCTGGCAAGGAGTTCCACAGGTTGTCTGTGTGCTGAGTGAAGACAACTTCCTGTTGTTTGTTTTAAATAAGGATCTTAAATGTCTGTTAATTTCCTAGTCGAGTAGTCAATGGAATTTCCATCGACTACTCAGCAGGCACTTCCACATTTCAAACATTTCAAAGCAGGAATGCAGAATTCTGCATGCAGCCCTGGGCCAGCAGGGAAATCCAGCTGACTCTAGGCTACATGTGGCCATGCCAGGTTTGAAATGTACAATAATCCCCTGCTCATAGGACACTCATTTACTTGGCATCGCTTTAGCTCAAGTGACAGTGGGCTTGTTAACATGTGAGAAACAGTGGGATTAAGACCTAGTGATGAGGAATTTCTGTTTCTCTTTTCACAGGGAGTGCCAGCCAGGGGGGCTAAGGGCCTCTAGCGGCCCCTCCCAATTCCTATTTGCTCTCCCCAAAAGCCAGCTCTGCTGGGGCAGAAAGCTGCTGGGAGTCAGCCTCCCTTGGCCTGGCAGTGACAGGAGCGGTGGAGACAGGCCCCAGGGGGCAGAGTTGCTCAGGTGGGGAAGTGGCTACCACACCTGTGAGAGGCAGCAGCTCCCTCCACATGATCCCCAGCCAGCTCCTGGGGGGTGGGGGCATTGGCGTCTCTCTTGCTGGCCTAACACAACAGCCCAGGCCTGTTGCCTCTCCTCATAAAGCTGATTGGCTGGAAGAGCGTGCCACTCAAAGGCACAATCGCTTGGCTCCCTGGTGTGCACTGAGTGACTGAGCAGATCAGTGGGAGGGACCTGATGGCATCATAGCTGTAGGGCATGTCACCTGCATGGCCCCTGACCTCAGTTCAGGCTGGGGGCAGCTAGATCCCAGCAGGACCCACTTTTCTCACCCCAGTTTTCACTTGCAAGCTCATCTTCCTATGGGGCACAGACTTGTAGCTCCTGGTGGCCAGCCCTGTGCTTCTGCCATTGTCCTGGGCCTCTTTGCCCAAACACAAGGGTGGCTTCTTCTGTAAAAGCTGCTCAAGGGAACAAGTAGCTAAAGTGACTCTTGTGGGATTTGAACCCACAACCTTTGTATGACTAACTTAGCTCACACCAAGCACCAGAAGCTTGAAGTCTAACACACTAGCCATTATGGCACAAAGCCCCCACATATTGACAATGGGACCTCTCCTCTCTCTGCTTTTCAGCCCTGCGGTTGCTGGGGCAAGCATAAGGGAATCCAGATCTGTCCTTTTGGGATGCCCAGTAGCTATGTCTACACTGCACTCTAAACTCGAAAGAAAGTGTTATTTCAAGACATCCCTTAACCCTCGTGGAATGAGGGTTTCTGGGATGATGAAATAGGATGCCCGTTATTTTGAAAAATATTTCGAAATAACCGGTGCCTTGTGAAGATGCAGGGTAGAAAATTCGGAATACCTCTCGTATCCCAAAATAGCTTTGATGTGTAGATGTACCCTTTGGCTATGTCTACACTTCAGGATTTTTGCGCAAGAACTGTTTTGCAAGAGTTCTTGCGCAACAGGTCTTCCACAAGAGCGCATCCACACTGCCATGTACTTTTGCACAAGAGATGTGCTTTTGCACAAGAGTGTCCATGGCAGTGTGGATGCTCTCTTGTGCAAGAAAGCTCTGATGGCCATTTTAACCATAGGGGCTTCTTGCACAAGAAATTCATGTTGCCCGTCTACACTGCCTTCTTGTGGAGGATCTCTTACGCAAGAGGGCTTATTCCTTGTGGGGAGAGGAATAACTCTTCCGGAAGAAGCCCTGTTTTCCGATGCTGTACTGTAAATTTACTTGCGCAGGAACGCACCTGCAGTGTAGACGCTCTGCAAGTTTTTGCGCAAGAACACTAGTTCTTGCGCAAAAAGCCTGCAGTGTAGACATAGCCTTTGATAGGTCCAGCAGGTAAATGGAGAGGTTATTGGAAGAGCTTCCAGTGAAAACAAGGAACATCACCATCACCACAAGACAACGTGAGTGCCAACCCCACTACCTCTTACATGCAACGCGAGCAGTCTGCCACTTGAGCTATTTCCCCTGCAACTGTAGACAGGTTCTGAGCCACCCATCTCATTGTACAGCCCACAGCGTCACTGCAGCTGCCTCTGGCTTTTTCTCGGAAAGGGCCACTAGCCAATCACTGTGCTGGGGGCTGGCAGGCTCTGCTAGTTTGATTTTGGGGCTAAGCCTTCAAGGTGCTCTTTTCTGGGCCTGGGATCCCTTTGCCAAGGTGGCCTGTTCTCTTTTAGCTGCCTGCTCCGAGCATTAAGCCCAGAACAAGGAACAGGCTGAGCAGCTTGCAAGGAGCAGGCAGGAGTCCTGGTGGGAGGACGGAGCAGCAGACACAGACCCTATGCAGCCCCAGCCTGCTGGCCAGCTCCTTCCTGCCCCTCTCTCAGCTCCCTCCTGCTCCTGGGGACTGCAAGGTTCTTGGGCCCTGAGCCCAGCCGGCCCAGCTGCCTTCCCAATGGTAGGAGAAGATGCTCATGTCTTGCCCCCATTGACACCAATCCACTGAGCTAAAGAAGCAAATTCTTGCTGCCTGTGCTCTCCAGCTGAGACAAGTGAGTGAGTTTCTCGGTCCTCCGACCCTGCCTGAGCTGGCTGCTGAGTTTCCCTCCTACTTAGTTGACCGACCCCAGACAGTCAATGAGACTATCCAAATACGCCCCCATCAGCCAATAGCCACAGCCCTTGTGCCCATATCTAGGGCTGGAAGCAGACCTGCCTGTTATGCAGAGATTCATAGCTCCTGGCATCCAGCCCTGTCTTTCTACCCTTTTCTTTGTCCCATTGGGCCACGTACAAGGAGTTGCCTGTTTTGTAAAAGCTGCTCCAGGAGCAGCCAGGGTATAACAAATGGCACTCAGGACTTTGAATCCTGCAATCTAGGGCTATGTCTACACTCGCGGCTTCTTGCGCAAGTACGGCCGTTCTTGCGCAAGAATCCTCAGAGCATCCACACTGCCTAGCTGCTCTTGCACAAGGAAATTTACAGTACGGTGTGGTAAGAGAGGGCTTCCTGCGCAAGAGCTACGCTCTTTTTTAACAAGTGTAAGCTCTCTTGCGCAGAAGCTCTTGCGCAAGAGGGCAGTGTGGACGCTCGGCAGGGATTTCTTGCGCAAGAAAGCCCTATGGCTAAAATGGCCATCAGAGCTTTCTTGCACAAGAGAGCATCCACACTGCCATGGGAGCTCTTGCGCAAAAGCACAGCTCGCACGTGGCAGTGTGGACGTTTTCTTGTGCAAGACTTCTTGCAGAAGAACCCTTGCGCAATCTGTTCTTGCGCAAGAAGCCGCGACTGTAGACATAGCCTAAGTTCAGATCTCAGTGGGACCTGATGGTGTGATGTTGGTTTGTTGTGAATCCTTGGGAATTGATGCTTTTGTTTACTAGCCCCTCTCGCTCAATTCCACGTTGTGCTTCTTGACTTTCTCAACCTAAGGGCTTTGAATGCCATTGCTAACCAGCTGCTCCAGTGGTGCAATGGGTCAGCGCCCAGTACTTATAAGGTAGTATCAACAGCAGACATGCTGAGGCTGTGAATTCAAACCTTACCTGGACCAGTGGTTTCCAATTACCACTGATTTTTTCCTCTTGCAGTGAGCCCAGTGGGAGCTGGAATTCCATCCCAGATGAGGGGATCAGTCCAAATTCCCCCTTCACTCATTATCACCTCATCAGAGTGAATGCTGGCTGGCCGGGATCCAAGGCCAAATGGCACATAGAGGCTACGTCTACACTATGAGATTTTTCAGCAAAAAATAATGCTAATGAGGGACTCATTTGCATGAGTGCTGATCTCATTTGCATATTTTCTGCCAATCCGTTTTTTCGCTAGGGTTTTTGTGCAAAAACAAGCAGGCTATGTCTACACTGGCAGCTTCTTGCACAAGAACATCTTGCGCAACAGTTCTTGTGCAAGAAGTCTTGTGCAAGAACACGTCCACACTGCCATGTGTAAGATGTGCTTTTGTGCAAGAGCATCCATGGCAGTGTGGATGCTCTCTTCTGCAAGAAAGCTCTGATGACCATTTTAGCCATAGGGCTTTCTTGGCAAGAAACGCCTGCCACGCCTCCACACTACCCTCTTGCTCAAGAGCTCTTGCGCAAGAGAGCTTACACCTGTTAGAAAAGTGCATAGCTCTTGTGGACGAAGCCCTCTCTTACCACGCCGTACTGTAAATCTTCTTGCGCAAGAGTGGGTGGGAAGTGTGGACGCTCTGCAGATTCTTGCGCAAGAATGGCCGTTGTTGCGCAAGAACCTGCCACTGTAGACATAGCCGCAGTGTGGACATTTTCCTTTTGTGCAAAAACCCCTTTTCCTGCAAGATCCTTATGCCACAAAAAAAGAGGTTTACAAATCTTGTGGAAAAAGGGTCTTTTTGTGCAAAAAAGAAAATGTCCACACTGCTTCTTTTTGCACAAAAACTCTAGCGAAAAAAACCGATTAGCAGTAAATATGCAAATGAGATTGCAATTTATGCAAATGAGTCCCACATTAGCATATTTTTTGCAGAGAAAACACACAGCATAGATGTAGCCAGAGAGTAGAACCCGTCACCCTGTCATCACCAGGATCTTGCTACCTAGCTTCTTCCCCACCACCTGCAGCCACAGCCCCTTTCATTTACTCAGTCAGCTAGCAGTAGGAAATGGAGCAAAGTAGCGAGTCAGGCTGAGGGGAGCAGGCAAAGCTTATCTGGCCTTGCAGGGCCACTGGCAGCAGCTTCTCCCTTGTGCACCGCTGTTAAAAAATAGGCAGCCCCACAGCCAGGGCAGCAGCTGCTCGAATACCTCAGTTTTGCTGCATCTTAGACTGTAGATCTAAAAGTCCCTGGTTCAATCCTGGTCTTTGCCAGAAACCTTTAAAATAATAGGCCTGAAAGGGAGCTCATAGAGCCTGATCTCCTGCCCAAAGCAGGACCCATCCCAGCCAGGGCCTTGTCAAGATAAGACTTAAACACCTCTACGGGTGGAGATTCCACCCCCTGCCCTAGGGAACCCATCCCAGCACTTCCCCACCCGCCCTGGGAAATCATTTTTCCTAATCTCCAACCTAGACCTCCCCCACTGTAACAGGAGACCATTGCTCCTGGTTCTGCCTCCTGCCCCACTGAGAACAGCCTCTCTCCATTCTCTTTGGAACCCCCCTTCAGGAAGTTGAAGGCTGCTACCAAATCCCCCCTCTCTCTTCTCCTCTGCAGACTGAACAAGCCCTTCTGATATGTGTGCCTCCCCCAACTGATTTCTCTGTGGGTCAGAAACCCCTCAACCCAAAAAGGTTCCCCACCCCAAAACTGAAGGAAAGCCAGGTGTGCAGAGTTTGAGTCAGAGGTGCCAAGAAAAAGCTGGTAGTCACAGGTCTCGTGGTGTAAGAGGTAGCACTCAGGCCTTTGAAGCCTGCAAACTGAGCTCAGTGGGACTTGCTGGTGAGATGTTCATTTGCTGCAAATCCTTAGTAACCCAATGTTTTGGCTTCCTTGTCCTTAAATGCCCTTTTCCCCCACCCCCCCCGGGTGCCTGGTGCCCACTAGAGTTAGGTGTCTGGCCCGGCTGGGTCAGTGAGGTGGCTGCTTCATGGTGGGGCCCGAGAACATAACAGCCTGGCTAGAGATCGAGGGGGGCTGAGGTTGTGTCTCAGGCTGCTTCACTTGATGCCCACATATTTGGTCCCTGTATCAGCAGCTGCCAGGCTGTTCCTCTTGCCCCCAGGGTGCTGCAAGGAAGGAGCAGCAGGGCCAGGCTCAATGGTCAAGGCAGAGTCGCAGCTTGGCCCCCAACCCACCCTCCCTCCACTGGGCACATGTACTGTGCACATGGAGCAACAGCAGCTGGGCCTGGCAGCTCTGTGGCAAGGCTTACAGGCCCCAGAGCAACCCAAGGCAGGGCAAGAGGAGGGGAAAAGACTCACTCTGAGGTATTTAAGGACAAGGAAGCCAACCATTCGGCTTAGCAAGGATTTGCACCCAGCCAACAGAGCACCAGGAGGACCCACTGAGATTTGAACTCAGATCAGAGGGCCTTATTGCAGAAGCGAAAGAAGCTCAGTTAGGCAAGCCTTGTCTTTGTACTTTAAAGGGCCCACGTTCAATTCTGGGTTTTGGTGTTCCTACTTTAACAGCAGGAACCTATTTTCTAGGGCTAGACTACAGGCTTCTAGCAGAAAAAGCTACACAAATTGTGCTCTGCAATTTGAGCAGCTTTTTCCGGAAGAGGCTTTTCTGCCGTTGGGACCCTGTCTAGAAGGGGCCAAATGGTGGGAAAGCCTCCTCTTTCAAAGGAGCCCTTATTCCTCATAGAACAAAAAAGACAGAGCTCCCTGAAAGAGCACGTTTGCTCTTCTGGAAAAAAAAGCGGAAGAGCCCCATTCCTGCCTCACTTCCTCCGAGGACAAGTTACACAAGGGCGGCAGCAGAAAGAGCTGGCCCCTGAGACAGGGGAGGCTAAGCCACAATCCTCCTACAGGTGCTTGGCCTGACTCATCTGGCTTCCCCAGGTTGGCACCAAGGGGCATTCTCACCAGATATCACCCCCCCCCCCATCACATGGGAGTTGGGCTCATCCCAGGCACAGTCTGTGCAGCAGAAAGAGCTGAGCTTACCTCAGCACCAAGGGGAGCCACAATAAGAGAAGACCTTGTGTTTCTACCTGGTTTTGAACCAGGGACCTTCTGCGTGTTAAGCAAACGTGATAACCACTACACCACAGAAACACCCCTCAGGTGGCCTGTTGGACTTAAACTTGCACATATATTCTGTTACCAACTCTTGACCAAGGCTTTGGGGGAAGAGCCAGAGCAAATGCAGGGAACACGACACCCCCACCCACTTCTCTAGACCTTCGCTCCCAACACTGGGAAGGTGGCAGGGGCTTTGTGACTCAGGAGGGGTGACCCACGTCACATCCCCAGCATTTCCCCCTGAAGGGATGGACCTTTGGGGACAGGCCCAGACTCCCCGACCTCTCACCCAGCTCCTGTCACGCTCCAGAGCAGAGCAGCCCCCAGGGGAAGGGCTGAGCCGTGGGGCACTGGGCAAGGGGCAGGAGCTGACAATTTGCCTGAGACCTCAGGCACCAGCATAAGACACCATCCCAGGCATCTCTCTGACAGGAGCAGAAGGGGATGGGGAGGATGCAGAGAGCGTCTCAGGGGTTGTGTGGCTTGTTGCCCTGGTGAGGGGTGTGGCCAAAATACAGACTTCACTGTGATGAGCAGGAGTTGAACCTGCCCAGGGAAACCCTATTGGATTTCTAATCCAGCATCTTAACCACTTGGCCATCACAGCTCCTGGATAGAAACATGGACAAAAATTTTGTTACTAACTCTTTGGCCAACTCAGATTGCTGCAGGGCAAAGGAATTCTCTCTGGGGGTATGTCTACGTGTAACCCTTCTGCCAGGCCGAGTTAATAGCGGCAAGGGCCGGGTTCAGTATCTAAGGGTCTCCTCCCAACAAGGTAATACAACACCGGCTCGAGCCCCCACCCAGTGACCTGGGAAATGTTACATACACCTCTGGGTGCATCAAAGAGGCAATTCTTCCCCTCTCGCAAGCACAGAGCCTCAGTATAGCAGCAAACCTTTAATAACATGAGGTAACCGACATCAGCATTAAATTGGGAAAACACCACAACTCGGATTCATAGACCAAACATGAGCAAAGACCCACCCCCCCAGGCATGAATCACCCAAAGTCCCAAAAGTCCAACACCCCAAAAGTCTCTGCCCTGGGTCAGTGCCGCCCCAGGGTTCAAAAGTTCACCCGGCAGGGTTTTACCCTCCCAACCTGGAGGGGGCGGGGACTGATACACCTTACGTCGTCCGCCGATGGCTCCGCCTCTCCGTAGGGTTCTGCTGTCGCCGTCAACGCGAGTCACTCCGCCACACTCCACCTGTTGTCCAGTGAGCCGCCTCAGCTGTCCCTCAAACTCTCCGGCTCCGCCAGCGGTCTTTGTCCACGCCCCTGGCCACCAGCTGGTTGCTCCTGCAGCTGCTCCACTGGCTGTCTGCTGCCACTCCTACCAGCCGCCCCCGCAAACCACTCTGCTGTCCGACTGCACCCACCAGTCGTCCCCGCAAACAGCTCTGCTGTCTGCCTGCTGGTTGCCCCTGCAAGCTGCTCTGCTAGTAACTCAGCATACCGCCAAGCTTCCCCCAACAATAGTGATTTCAGCTCTTCTGTAAATAGCACCAGACTCCCCTCAACAACAGTGATTTCAGCTCATAATAGAGAAACCTCAGTACTAGAGCTCCACAAGCTCACAGTGAAATCAACTCAGCAGCTTACAACTAAACTCCTAATAAAACCCAAACTTGCTCTAATACTCCACACTGAAAAGAAAAATAGAATACACTAGATATCCTCTAGGCCCTCAGACAGGCTCACACCACCCAGCCCAAACCCATAACCCCAACTTCTCTCAACTTAATTTGGTTTGGAACCCATGCCCCTTGTCTAGCGAGTGCTACTTAGTTTATGGCGAATCCCTCTGTCATAAACAGTTCCACCATTCCATTGCCCTTGATTCACATAATCAGGATAACAACACTTTTATCCCCCCTGCCTCAATAACAGAGAGACTGGGGATCCCACAGTGGCCAAAGTGACCATTTGGGCTGCTAAGAGCACATACTAGGCAGGGTGGGTGTGTCTATGCAAATTAGGTGTATCTATGCAAATGAGATCAGCCTCTGAAGTCTCTTTGCACCACTCGCCCCAGTTCACCACTAGTTGTCAGGGTAGAGCTTATCCTGACCCCGCTTACATATGCTTGCACCCTCTTTCGATCGAGGGATGCAAATTCAGATATTTGAAATTATAAATGAAGCCAGGATTTAAATATCCTGTGTTTCATTTGCATAATCACATTATGGTGCTATTTCAAAATAGAAATGCTGCGTAAATGCGGTTATTTTGAAAGAAACCCTGTCTTCCAAAATAACTGTTAAACCGCATTTTATAAGGAATAAGGGTTATTTTGGAAGAAGGGTTTTCTTTCTAAATAACCGCATCTACATAGCGCTATTTCAAAATACTCTATCCAAAGAGGGTGCAAGTATAGACATACCCTTGTTAATTCTGTGCCCTCAGGAAAGGACCAAGCTGAAGAGGCAGGGCCCGCGCGTGGGGACTCCAGCCCAAACCCTAAGACCAAAGGGTTTGCAATCTAGATGATCAATGCTCCCCCTTCCCCCCCACCCCTACCAAATCTCATTGGAACGCTACAGTCCCAGTGGCTGGGGGAGATGTGCATGTTAGAGCCTCTGCCCACTGAGCAGTAGCTTTCTGTGCCCGGGGAGCCAGACACCACTAGGGTGGGAAGGCTGGAGGGAAATGGGGAATGGCTGCATGTTGGGAGTCAAAGTTGTTGTCTGGGACCATAGAGTAGAACAGTTTTAAACCTTTCTCCAAGAAGGGCACCATGGCTTACCTGGCTAAAGCACCTGCCTCATAAACAGGCGATCGTGGGTTCAAATCCCAGTGGTGCCTTCTTGCAGCCTTTGCTCACATTTTCCTATCTCCTGGCGTGACACAGAAGAGGCCTCCGCTGGCCACCCATGGACGTGCTGGTTTGGGAAAAGGCTGATTGAAGAGGAGCAGTGGGAAGAAGGAAACAACAGAGGCTGCTGAGACTGGCACTGGCAAGGCGCTGACTCCTTCTCTGAGCTCCTGGGTACCACACACTTGCCATTGAGTCCTGCTCCATGGTCATCACAGTGCTCTGGGGGCGAGAGATGTGCCTGTAACTCCCTGCTGGGAGCGTGGGCCCTGCCCTGCCTGGTGAGGGAGGGGCCAAACACAGGGCCAGTTGACAGGGGCTCTGACACTCCAGCAGTGGGGCCATCCAGCCCTTCAGCCGATGGGGATTCTGCACGTGCTGCCTTGGGAGCCAGGGTCACATTGCAGAGCTCCCCCAGGGCTGTCCCACAGCACCGACAGGCCAGCCCCAGCCACTCTCCTGCACCTTCTGCAACGTGGCTGCATTTTATCCTTCCTCTTCAGTAACAACCGGCCATTCCCTGCCAGCCCCAGGCCCCCAGCCCCTGTGGGACCCGCTCCCTTCCCCAGGAGCAGTGAATGCCAGCACGGCTCCTTGCAGAGGCTGCTGCTGTGGGAGACAAGCCCCTGGCTTCTGGAGGGAGACCAGATGTCAAGGTGTCAAATTTCACCCATGACTAGGAGCCAGCTGCAGATACCTAGCGAAAGCTGATTTTCAGATGGGGGTGCCATCAGCCCTTCCTGTGCATCTGGCTCCTTCAAAGGGGCTCAATCAGGCAGCTAAAAGTTGAGGAAAGGACATTTAAGGGTATGTCTACACTGCATAGTATTCCCAGAAAAAGTACACTTACGTCCACACTGAAATTGCGTTCTTTCCACAGAAAGTTGAAAGAACACAGGGGTTTTTCTGACAGAGGTAAATCTCTTTCTCTGAAGAAGCCATTTTCCAAAAGAGCTCTTTCGGAAAAAGGCATTTGTGGATGGGGAAGAGGGGTTTTTTGGATGTTATCTTTCAAAAAAGCAGATCATTCTTCAATGCGCTTGGGCAGTGTGGACGCTCTCTTCGGGAAAAGCTTCTTCCGAAAGAAGCCTGCGGTAGAGACATAGCCTTGGAAGGGGGAATTGCTGTATTTAGGATGCTCCTTAGGTGCCTCAGTGGTCTCATTGACAAGTCATTGACCTCCTAAACCAAGGAGTGTGGGTTCAAGTTCCTTTGTGGGTGACAATCGGGATGCTTCCTATGGATGACAAAGAACTTATTTGGCTTCCTATCTACTATAATGTGTTTGAACTGTTGGCAAAAATGCCCCAGAATTCCCATCTTCAACAGAACAGGAGCTGTTGAGAGCTTTCAGTAGCTGGCACTGGTGTTAGGGGGGAAGTGTTTGCTCCAGAAGGCCCAGGAGTGAACACATCAGAGTGATGTTGTTGTGACAAAGCAAGGTCTGTCTGGAGACAAGACAGAGAATGAGAAGGCCGATGGGAGGCAGAGGCTTCATAGGGGTGAGGGGCTAGTTATTTGGTCAGGAAAGTTGACAGAAAATCCCCAGGCCCTGAGCATGGTGGGGAACAGGCCCATGGGTCTGTTTGCATAGTCGGGTTTGGGAGCGTGGAGCTCTGAGAGTGGATAATGTCACTGGCTGTGGTGTGTGACTCAGTCAAACTGTGTTCTATGTGTCCATTGTGCTTTCAGCTTCTTTCCTCAGGCACGTTCAACCGGCAAAGACCCCACCAGGGATCTTGTATCTTCCTTTGTGCAGCTCAGCCGCAGACACAGCAGAAGGGTTTTCCTGCAGCCACTGGCCCCAGCCCCTCTCTCCAGGGAACTGCAGCCCCTCGGACCAGGCAGCTCCTCCCGGCATTCAGGAGGCACCAGGCCGAGAAGACCCGTCTCACTGACACGGTGCTGCCAGGGAGGGGCCTCACTGCTAGTCACTGTTCCCGTTCCAGGAGTGGGGTGAGTTTTGTCCTGGGCACCCTGGCTGGGCAGAAAGATGCTGGGCTCCAGTCGCCTCCCTTTGCCAGGCAGAAGTGATGGAGACAGCCGAGTTGTTCACTTGGGGAAGTGCCCGGAGGCAGCTGGGAGGGAGCCAGAGCCGGGCAGGACTAGGGGATGGGAAAGGGGCAAGGCAGAGAACAGAGACAGGGCAGCAGAAAAGACCATCCATGAATGTCAGTGAGAGGCAGAGGTGGCAATGGGGCAGCAGCATTTTCCCCCCTAACACTTCTGGAAAGAGGCAGCCCCCGGAGGCCTTAAGCTGACCTCAGCCCCCAGAAGGCAGCTGGACTTGCCCTTTCTCCTCCCCCCTCATCACTTCCTTGTGTGTGGGCGGGTGCAAACAAGCCTCCCTGTGGGGCAGAAACTTGTAGCCCCTGGGGGTAGCCATTTTTTCCCTTCTCCTGAGCCCCTTTGAAGAGGTTGCCTGTTTAATAAAAACTGCACAGGAAGGTAAAGCAACTTGGGCAGGCATTTGATCCCGCAACCTTTGAATGATTAGTACAGCTCACAACAAACACCACTGCTTAGAAGAGCAACACACTTTTCCTTATGCAACAGAGCCCCACAAGTTACAGGTTTCTTCATCTGCTTGTTCTACACCAGACTGACTCACTTGTACATGGACTCCAGCCCCCGGCAGGGTCGTAGCTCCCAGCAGGGCCGACTGGTACGAGATGCAGGGGGCTGGGTCACTAAGAGCAAGATTTACACAGGTGGGGAGGTGCCCACAGGCACAGGTCTAGGGGTCTTCATCCCTTTGCCAAGATGGGGCCTTCTCCAAGCAACCAGAGAAATTCCCCTCAGCCCCCTGGGCCTGGGGGTGGTGGAGAGCAGGTGGTTCATCTTTGAGAGGCAGGGGCTCCAGGGTCTATTGCTGCACTCAGCTGGGGGGGCTTCCCACTAGGAATTCATGGGTCCTGACAGCTGCCCAGCCAGGCTGAACTGCCCCGTGTCCCCAGCCAGGGATCTTACACCCTCCCCCACCCCCGACCCAGGTGTCAGCAGTGAAACCCAGTGCCCCCTCTCACTCCCAAAGCCAGCCCAGCCTTGTGTGCCTGATGGTGGGGCTGCTCCCGCCCCTGCTCCTGTCCTTGGGGCTTTCTCCTGCCCTTCTTGCTACAGCCCCCTCCAGTCTGCCCATGTCCTTCCCTCTGCCTGCTCGAGCCAACAGCCAAGTCCCCAGGCTCAGCAGCCATGTTGTCTGGGGGCCAGAGCAGGGAGAACAGCCCCGTCCTGGCCCAGCCTGCACCCATCACTAAGGGAGCTTTCTCAGTGACAGGGGAGACCCCCCCTCTTAGTCACCTCCATGCTCAGGGCCTTGCTCCCATGTGTGAACGTGCCTGGCCAAAGCCTCTCTCCCCTCCCTCCAACTGAGCCTATGGCCCACTCCTGAGGCTGCCAGTCCTCAGCATCTGCTTTAGCTCCAGACAGGCCCTTCCCCGCCGCATCCCTCTGTCTGAGCCGCTCCTGGGCCTTCTGCAGCAGGTGTTCCCCTCTGGGTCTGCACTGCACTTGGGGCTGGGGGGACTGGACAGCTGCCAGCCTGTGGGAGATGGTGTTTCCTGGGGACCTTTGCCAAGTGTCCAAACATCTGTAAATTCCCCCTGGTGAAGAGAAAGCCAGGGCTGCCTTGTGAATTCTCTGGGTCTGTCTACACTTGCACCCGCTTTCGGGAGAGGGATGCAACTGCAGACATTCGAAATTGTAAATGAAGCCAGGATTTAAATATCCCATGCTTCATTTGCATATTTGTGGACAGGCACTATTTCAAAATAAAAAATGCTGTTTAGATGTGGTTATTTTGGGAGCAAAACCTTGTTTTGAAATAATTGGTAAGCCACTAGCATGCCCCACGATGAGATAGCAAAGACTCAACAAACTTCATGAATTTCTTGACTGGTAATTGAACCCAAGCTCTAACAGTAACAATGCTGAATCTTAGCCACTAGACCACTAGGGAGACAAGAACTAGAGGTGATTTCTCAGCTACACTAGCCCTTCGCAGGACACTTTCTGTCCCCTTCAGGACATGGGTCCATTCTCGGAGAAGGCGCATGATGCCAGCATATTTTGTAGCTCCAGGCTCTACCAGAAGATGCCCCCCAGCACTTTTTACCTGGCCACGCCCTCAGTGCCACAGACATGAACATGCCCCTGTGCATCATGGGGGATGCAGCCTGCCCTTCGCTCCCTGAGCTGATGAAGCCCTACACAGGACACATTGCCTAAAGCCAGGAACATTTCCCAGGCAGGGTCTGCAGGGCCTGCATTGGCATGGAGGCACCTTTGGGCCCCTCAAAAGGAGGTTCTGCTGTCTGCTCCCCTGGCTGGACCTTGGTGAGTCGAATATCTTCCAAGCGGTGGTGTCCTCCAGAATATTTGTAAGAGCAAAGGGGAGACGTTCCTGCCAGGATGGGGGCCAGAGACTGAGCAGCTCGCAAGCGCCTTTCAGCAGCAGTGTACAGCTGCCATCCAGCAGTCCCATCAGAGGGCTTCTGCCTGCAAGAGGCCCTGAGGGAGAGTTTCAGACAAGGACACCTGTGAGACTCTCTCTGGGTGTCCTCACAAGGGGCCTTTGCATTGCCCCTCTGTGCCTTCCCCCCACACACACACCTTTCCCCTGCCTGCACATCCCACTTTCCTCTCCCCCTTCCCCTGCTGGTAACACAAACAGGACTTTTCCCTGTGGAAAGAACAAACTCTCTGGTTTTTATTTGGGGAATGTAGAACTGGGAGGGACTGTGGGAAAGAACCTGGGAGCGGGAGGAGGCTGGTGGAAAGGGGAGGAGGTGGGGCTCAGGGATGGGGCTGGGGCTGGCGCCTGCCTCGGGTGGCCCCATTGCCTCATGTGCAGGGGTCTCAACAGCCATTGGGTAATTCCAGGGACGGAAGCTGGAGAAGCAGGAGCAGGTGCAGGTTCAAGGGGGACTTGAGGAGGAGCAGGTTTGGGGGGGGAGGCTGCTGGGCTGCTGAAGCAGGTGACCAGGCATTTGGCAGCAGCTCTGTGTGCTGGGCATGTGCTCCAGGCCTCCTGGACATATTGAGCCTCCCTCTGTGGCTGGGGCTGGGGACACTGGCCCCCACAGGGTGCTTTGGGGTAGTCACTGTGGCAGCAGGAATTTGGGCATTAGGTCACCCCACTGGGGACAATGGAGGGAAGAGAAGAGTTTTCCGGGATATTGGCAAAAGCAGGGCAGGCCAAGGCCCTATTAGCGGCTGGCTCTGGGCTGCCTGGAGCCTTCTCCTACCAGTTTCCTGCAAAGCTCTCAGCCTTTTGCTTGTTGCTGCTTCCCTGTTCATAGCAGGCAGCTAAATGATGACAAGTCACCAAACCAAGCATGCTGCTGCTGCTCAGCATGAGGCTTGAACCCATGACCTTGGTATTATTAGCATCATGCTCTAACCAACTGAGCTAGCCAGCCTCTAGAAGGCCAGCTCACAACTGGCCCTTTCAGAAAGGTGTCCGAGGCAGCTGCAGGGACATCTCTGCAGCTGCCAATGGCTCTTCTCTGAAAGGGCCACCAGTGACTCACTGTGATGTGGGCTGGCTAGTCCAGCTGGTTTGAGGTTTGGTCAAGGTGGCTGGCAGTCGATATGGCGCACTGAGACCCAGGGCAAAGAGGCAGCTGGAATCTCTTGCTGCCAGCACCTTGCCTCCCAGCTTCTTCCCTGTCAGTAGCAGCCGCAGCCCCTTTCGGGCACTGGGTCAGCCCAGGAAGGGAGGTGGGAATGGGGCCAAGTAGCGAGTCAGGCTGAGGGGGGGCAGGCAAAGCTCATCTTGCCTTGCAGGGCCACTGGCAACAGCTTCTCTCCTGTGCGCTGCTGAGGAGAAAAACGCCCTGAGAGGGACCAGAAAGAGCAATTTAGAAGAGCGCTTAGAGGGGGGCACCTGTTAGCACCAGGGGGGCAAGAGTCAGAGCCTGGCAGCTGCTGGGACCGCACATGGGGGCATCAGGGGAAGCAGCAAGCTCCAGCCAGGTTGCAAGTTCCAGGGCTCAGCCCATCCCAGCTGCCCGCTGAGACAGACAGGCACAGACTGAGCTCCAGGAGCATCAGACACACAGCAGGAGGCACAAAATTCTCTCTGGGGAGCCTATTGATAAGGAAGCCAGAGCACACAAAGTGACAGAGTTTTGCATCATCCAGCCTGCCAGGTCCCTCTGAGATTTGAACTCAGATTGCAGAATTCAGAGTCCCAAGGGCTGCCCCTTGCACATGGGACCTACAGCAACCATTTCTCACTCAATTGGGCCAAATTGGTGCCCCAGTTCATGCCCACTGGGACCAGCTTTGCTCGTTTTCCTTCCACCCTGAGCCCCCTTCTTTTTCTGGGCTGCAAGGAGCCTCTCTGGGACGCCATGAGACAGGCACAGGACTCTGCCTCCCCGCAGCCAGCCACACCCACAGGTTTAGGCAGAACAAAGGCAGGGTGGGCTCCGCTCACCCCACAGAGGCGTTGAGTTTCTGCCCTGCCCCCCTCAGCTTGGCTTTTCTCCTCTGCCCCATTCCTGTTTTGCTTCCTCTTTGGGCAACTCACACAAGGGAGGCAGCAGGAAGAACCAGCCCCATACACCAGCCTCCTAGGGCAGGGGTGGCCAAGCCACAAACCTCCAACAGGTGCCTGGTCCGAGTCACCTCACTTCCCCAAGCTGGCACCCAGGGGCATTCTCAGCTGATGTCACCCCACTCTGTCATGTGGGAGTTGGGCTTATGCCAGGCACAGACTGGGCAGCAGGAGCTGCGCTTACCTGGGCACCGAGGGGAGCTGCATTAAGGGAAGATCCTGTGTTTCTGCCTGGCAGCTTCTGTAGCTTCTGTAGCTTCACCTCCTTCCACAGCAGCTCCAGCTTTGAGCTACAAATATCAAGGGGCTGGTGAGGAAATAAGGAGCTGGCAGCTCGGGTTAGTCGCGTCCATGAGAACAAGAGGTGGAGTGTTCACAAGGTGCATTCCCCTCCCTTGCAGAGCAGGGTGTTGGAAAGAGCCAGTAACAGAACAGTCAGCCAAGTTTCACCAGCATCAAAGTGTGTTTCTGTGGAGTAATGGTTATCGTGTTTGCAAAAGGTTCAAAGCCAGGCAGAAACACAGGGTCTTCTCTCATGGCTGCTCTCCTGGGTGCCCAGGTAAGTGCAGCTGCTGCTGACCAGCCTGTGCCTGGGATGAGCCTGACTCCCACATGAGAGAGGGGGGTGACATCAGCTGATAATGCCCCTTGGTGCCAGCCTGGGGAAGCCAGATGAGTCAGGCCAGGCAGCTGCTGGAGGCTTGGTCTCCCCTGCTCTGGGAGGTTGGTGTATTGGGCAGGCTCTGCCTGCTGCCTCCCTTGTGTGACTTGCCCAGCCTAGTGTACACAGGCCAAATGTTGGAAACACCTCTTCCAGAAAAAGCTACACAAATTGGGTTTTGAAATTTGCCTCACTTTTTCCAGAAGAACAGTGTAGCGTAGACACAGCCTGAGTGTTGCTCAGCACTAGTAGGAGACAGGGAGGGACAAAAGGGTCTAAGGGCACTTGCAGCCTTTCAGAACAACCCCCAGCCCCAACCCCCAAGTATCAGCCCTTCCCTCCACCTTCACTGGGGTCAGCTGGGAACTGTCTGGACTCAAGCCCACCCCAGTGCCAGTCTAAGGATTGCCTGGTCTGTAAAAGGTGCCATGGAAATGAGGAAGCAGCTGAAGTGATGCAGGTGGGACTTAAACCCACCACCTTTGAAAGTCTAGTTGGGCTCATATTAGCTAGTATAGCTTAGAAGTCCAACAGGCTTTCCATTGCACCACAGAGCCATAAGTACTGCTGAGTGATATCTCCACTCTCTGCTTTGCATCATGGCAATTGCTGGGGGAAAAGAAAGGGGAGGCAGGTCTGTCTCTTCTGGGAGAGCAGGTAGGAAGAGGGAGGAGCCACTGAGCCCCTGACAGTGAAAATAAGGGATGAGAACAGAGCAGCAGTTGGAGAATCCATTGTGCTCTGGACACATGGGTTCAAATCCCATCTTCATCAGGTGTTTGCAACCCTCTCTCTTGCCTCTCCCAGAAGTTCAGCCTCTTGGCATGTGTGAGCTGCTCTCCCTGCCCCCACTCACTCAGGGCTGGTTCTGGGGCTCAAGCAGGGAACATCAGAGGCTGCTCAGGGTGCCACATTGCTAGGCCAGGGGTCCTCCTGTGGGGCCTGTGAGTGTTGCTGTCCCTGCTGTACAGACACAGCCATAGAGCCGCAGGAGGCTGCAGTGGTGGGAGACACTTCCCTGGTTTCAGGAGGGAGACAAAATGTCAAGGATCATGACTTGGAGCCAGCTACAGATACCCATGGAAAGGTGATTTTCAGAGGGGTGTGATCAGCCCTTCCTGTGTATCTGGCTTCTTCAAAGGGGCTTAATCAGGAGCTAAAAGTTGACAAAGGGTCATTTAGAAGGGTGAATTTCTGTCCCTGGCGCTGTTTTCTGTGTTCCCCAGTGGCCTAATAGACAAGGTGTTGGCCTCCTAAATCAGTGATTATGGGTTCAAGTCCCACCTGGGGTGTCAGATCCTTTCCCCTGACAAATAATTTGCCTTCCTTTGCTCTCTGAGACAGTTGGCAAAGATCCTCCATGGTGGCTGTCTCTCTCTACAGAAGCTGTTCAGACCCTTCACTAGCAAATGCTGGTGTTAGGTGCAGATCTGAGTACTAAAAGCCCAGGCATCCAAGTCAGAATGAAGTGGTGCACTTTGCTTGAGAAGACCCAGGAGTGAGACAGGGAGAGGTAGGTGGCTGTAGCAGAGCAGGCTCTGTCTGGAGACAAGGTGGAGCCTGAGGATGAGAAGGCCCATGAGAGGCAGAGACTCCAGAGGAGGGGGGTGGCGAGGCTTGTTATTTGGTCTGGCAAACTGACAGAAAATCCCCAGGCCCTGAGCATGGTGCGGGCGAGGCCCATGGGGCAGTTTGCCTGGTGGGGTTTGGGGGGCGTGGAGAAGCTGGGAAGCTCTGTGAGTGGAGAAAGTCCCTGGCTGTGCTGTGCCACCTGCTGTGTGTGTGACTCAAACTGTCCCTCGTGCCCCTTTTATGTGTCCGTTGCATTTTCAGCTTCTTTCCTCAGGCACGTTCATCCGGCAAAGACCCCACCAGGGATCTTGTATCTTCCTTTGTGCAGCTCAGCCACAGACACAGCAGAAGGGTTTTCCTGCAGCCACCGGCCCCAGTCCCTCTCTCCAGGGAACTGCAGCCCCTCAGACCAGGCAGCTCCTCCCAGCATTCAGGAGGTACCAGGCCGAGAAGAAACCGTTTGACATGCTGCTGCGAGGGAGGGGCCTCACTGCTAGTCACTGTTCCTGTTCCAGGAGCGGAGCGAGTTTTGTCCTGGGCACCAATATTGAGTCTGTGTGCACCTGTTTGTGTGTAAGCCCCCATGGCACCTGCCAACTCCTGCTGGGGGGGTGAAGGGTCCCCAGGACCCATAGTTCCTGGTGGGGTGAAGTGGAGGGACCCCTGATCCTACATTTCCTGCTGGGAAGGGGTGGAGGGACCCCAAGCCCTATAGCTCCTGCCAGGAGGGACCCTGACCCCTTATCTCCTGAGACAGTTTTAGTTTTTCCCTGGTAGGATGCTCCAGACATGAGGGATGCCAGCGGCTAAGATCGAGCGCTTTCTGCCTCTTGGAGAGCCATGTCACAGGCACAAGCCCCCAGAGACCCCTCTGGCCCTTCCAGGGACACATCGCAGGACCAAGCAAGTGGCAGCAAGTGCCGGGCACTGTCATGGTCTGGGCCAGAGATAAAGCTGTGGTCCAAGGAGGAGTCTCTGCAGGCCAGGCAGGCCAGGTGGAGGAATGTGGATATTTATGGCCAATTGGCTAATGGCCTTGCAAAGAAAGGCCACTTCCCCCATCCCCAGACCAAGGCAGAGCCAAGGTTAAGGAATTGCGGCAGGGGTCTGTGAGGACCTGTGAGCACAGCTCCTGCACTGGGGGAGCACCGCAGCACTGTGCATACTAGGAGGAACTGGACCAAGTCCTGGGAGTTGGGGAACCCCTGTCTCCGGGGACAGTTTTTGAGTCTGGGATGGAGACACCTGGGCAGGAGCGGCCGGAGGCTCAGGACGACAACCCTGATGACCAGCAGCTCCAGGATGAGGAGGAGGATTCCAGGAACATTGTGACCCTCACCCTGGAACCGGTCCCCCAGATGCAGGAGGCCTCCCAAATATCTTTGGGCACTGGGAAGGGAACATCAGGCGAGTGCTGTGAGGTTGCAACACACACTGGGCAGGGAGGCGGGAGCACAGGGGATGATGCACTATCATGAAGCATCATGCTGATCATAGGTTGGGGGACACCACACATGAGCGACCCCATAGAAGGCCGTCCTCCCCCCGCCATGTATGCAAGGCACCACCTGCTCCTGCAGACAGTGCTGCCAGGGGCTAATTTCCTAACACTGGAGGTGACTGCATAAGGGCATGGGGGGTGTAGCTCAGTGGTAGAGTGTAGGCTCAAGTGGCCTTTGGCTCAACTCCAATTGCCCACTTAAAAGATTGATCAAACATTTGCCTCCAGGTGTGTCACATTTTGGATTTCTATTGTACAGGGATTCTTTAATTGACTACAAACCCCTAATGTGTTTCTGCGTCAATGTCTGTAAACCAGGCAAACCCATCTCTCAACTGAAACAAGTTCAAACCTGCTGTGTTTCTGGTTTCTATTCCCATCAATTCAACAAGGGTGTGATCTGAATGCCCACTGGCAGGTCCTTGGTCTCCATGGGCTGTGCTGTGCAGAAGAACAAGAACCACGTCCAGCGGGGGAGGAATGACCACAATCAATCCTATGGAGTTTGATTTAGCAAGTCCAACTAAGACTCACAAAATGAACTTCAGAGGGTACCCCACCAGCTTCTTTGCTCCCTTTGGGTTCCCACAGTAGGGACATAGCCAGGCTCAGCTGAAGGAAGCCAACTCTAGCTATGTAGGGTATGTTTACACTTGCACCCTCTTCCAAAAAGGGATGCAAATGTAAAGATTGAAAACTGGAAATGAAGCCACCAGGGACACATACAATGGACCTGCAAAAAAATGAAACAGCTGAGCACTTTGCAGAGAACAGGCCATAGCCCTACTGGGAAAGGCTCCATCATGTACAGACTGCGCAGGGCCAGCCTGCTAGGAGGAGTCTTTGGCCACAGACTTTCCTCCCCTCTCTGTTACCTCCTGCACCTGGGGCTGAAAGGGACGTGGGCTGCCGGACAGTCCTGCCCAGCTGCCTTCCCCAGCGGGAGCAGAAAATGCTTATGGGACGGCTCACACATTGTCCCCAATGCACTCGCCTGAGGGCCTGAATTCTTGCTGCCCCTGGGTGCACCCAAATGCCCCTTCTGGGGGGGCAGGCAATCCAGCTCACACCCCTCCTGTCACACAAAGCTTGCAAAGGGGTTTGATTTTCTTCCATCTTCCCTTGCTTGCTGCTGGGCTAAAAGAAATCCTGAAACCAGCCCTGTTGCCTGTCATTGGAGAGATGGCCCTGTGATGCAATATGAGCAATAGAGACATATGCAGCCTGGCTAGCTCAGTTGGTAGAGCATGAGACTTTTAATCTCAGGGTCATGGGTTCAAGCCCCATGCTGGGCTATGCTGTTCTTTAACTCACATTCTCAGCCTACAAGCAATTCACTCTCAGCTTTCGCAAGGGTTTTAGAAAGAAAATGTCTAGTCCTGGGATCCAGCTTTAGGAGAACCAAAGAGAGAGCAAACTGCAATTTCTGTCTTCTGAGGAGAAGGGAAGAGGATTTTCTTCTCCTCAGTTCTAGCCACATCAGCCCAGGGAGGAGAAAAAATAACCCTCCGCCCACTGATTGTCCCCCATTAGCTTCTGTAGCTTCCCCTCCTTCCACAGCAGCTCCAGCTTTGAGCTACAAATATCAAGGGGCTGGTGAGGAAATGAGGAGCTGGCAGCTCGGGTTAGTCGCTTCCATGAGAACAAGAGGTGGAGTGTTCACAAGGTGCATTCCCCTCCCCTGCAGAGCAGGGTGTTGGAAAGAGCTAGGAACAGAATAGTCATCCAAGTTTCACCAGAATCAAAGTGTGTTTCTGTGGAGTAATGGTTATTGTGTTTGCAAAAGGTCCCTGGTTCAAACCCAGGCAGGCACACAGGGTCTCCTCTTATTGCATCTCCCTTTGGTGCCCAGGTAAGTGCAGCTCCTGCTGCCTGGGATGAGCCCAACTAACAGGTAACAGAGGGGGTGACATCAGCTGAGAATGCCCCTTGGTGCCAGCCTGGGGAAGCCAGGTAGGTCAGGCGGCGCACTGGTAGGCTTGTGGCTCGGCCTCCCCTGCCCTTGGAGGCTGGCATATGGGGCAGGCTCTTCCTGCTGCCTCCCTTGTGTGACTTGCCCAAGGAGGGCATGAGGCAGGAATGGGGCAGAAGAGGGAAGCCAAGCTGAGGGGGGCAGGGCAGAAGCTCAGCACCTCTGTGGGATTCAGTGGGGTGAGCAGAGCCTCTCCCCCTCACCCCCCCGTTCTGCCAAAGCCTGTGGGGTGAGGCTGGCTGTGGGGAGGCAGAGTCCTGTGCCTGTCTCAGGGTGTCCCAGGGATGTTCCTTGCAGCCCAGGAGAAGAAGGGAGCTCTGGGTAGAAGGAAAACAAGCAAAGCAGGTCCCAGTGGGCATGAACTGGGGCACCAGTTTGGCCCAGTTGAGTGAGGGGTGGTTGGTTCAGGTCCCATGGTGTCAAGGGCAGCGCTTAGGACTCTGAATCTTGGGATCTGAGGCCCCATTCCTGCCTCTCTTCTGAGCAACACCCAGGTGAGACACTGGGTGTTGCTCAGGGAAGCCTGAACAAGCTTCTCCCCCTGGAGCCACCATCCATGGCTGCTGAGGTCCCTGACATGAGGTGGCAGGACCACCAGAGGAAGGTGCCAGCCTTAGCCCTTCCTCCCAGCCTCTTCCTGCTCCCAGGTTCTTTCCCCAGCCCCTCCCCAGTTCTACATTCCCCCAGATAAAAACCAGAGAGTTTGTTCTTTCAACAGGGAAAAGTCCTGTTTGTGTTACCAGCAGGGGAAGGGGGAGAGGAAAGTGGGAAGAGGGTGTGTTCGGGGGGGGGGAGGCACAAAGGGCAAAAAATGAGGAGTAAAGTTAGTTCTAACCAAGGGGCTTGTTTTGAACTACTGCAGAAGCCCCAGAGCGCCCTTTCACTTTCAAATCAGCACATGGGTGAAAATATGCAAATGAAGTGTGTGCTATTTAAATCCCTGCTTCATGTGCAACTACAGCGTGTCTACTCTGCATTCTTTGCTAGAAATAAGAACCCAGTGTAGACATACCCACACAAGGGCTCAGCCACTGAAGCAAAGATTTCCAGCAAGGACTGAACCAGGGATCCTTAACTCATCACACTAATGCACTCCCCACTAAGCTACTTCAGCAGCTATAGGAGCTGTTTTGACATCACCAGTTCTCCATCCGAGATGCTTTACTCCACAGCAGTGCACAAGAGATGCTATTGCTGGTGGCCCTGCAAGGCAAGATGAGCTTTGCCTGCCCGTCACAGCCTAACTCGCTACTTGGCCCCATTCCTGCCTCGCTACCTGGGCTGACCCAGTGGCTGAAAGGGGCTCTGGCTGCCGATGGCGGGAAGAAGATGGGTGGTGAGACCCTGGTGCCAAGAGGGCCGACCCGCCTCTTTCCTGCTTGGCCCTGGCTCTCAGCATGGGGCAGGCGGGGGCACCCTAAGAAGTGAAGCAGCAGAAGGGAAACAAGGAACAGAGTGTCAGCTGCCAGCCAACGCAGGCGCGTAACAGAGGCTGCGTGTACCCTGACTTCTCTACCCTTCCACATCCTCACCCCTGCCCTGAGCCCCCACCACTCTCACACACTCCCCAAATCCCTGCCTTGAGTCTCCCACACTCCACATTTTAATTTCTTACAGGTACTGTCCTATCACAACCCCTCCCCCAACTTCCTGCCTTGAGCCTCCCCCACCCAAGAGGTGGTGCCCCATAGAACAGGCCCTGTACGAATGTGTCACTTTCACCCCTGGGAGCAGCTCAGCCATGCAAAGGGGCTGCCTGGGGCAGGACATTAGCCCTGGAGGGCAGGGGTGGGTGTGGCAGTGACATCACAAGGGCCTTTTGCAGCCCCTCAGCTTATTGGCTAATGGAGGGTGGGAGGTGATGACCTCACAGAGAGTCCATGACAATGGCCAGGTGGGACAGGCTGCAGGGCAAGGGCCATCTCAGAGACCCCCATGGCTTTGCTGAAGGAAGTCTCCTTCCTGAGAGTTGCCCTTGTGGCCTTTTTGGAGCCTTCTCCTATCCCAGGACTAACTGACTTGTGGAGAAGGTAAGAGCCTCCAAGAAGGCTAAACTTATTACAGGTGGGGAATTAGCTCAAGTGGTAGAGTGCTTACTTTGCATACAAGAGGTAGTGGGATTAATGCCCTCATTCTCCAATGTTGGGGGCAAGCACCATTTCTTTTTTTACTGGCAGAGCCAGCCAGGGGGCTAAGTGGCTCCAGTAGCCCCCCCACTTCCTACTTGCTGTCCCCAAAAGCCAGCCACACTGTGGCAGAGAGCTGCTGGACAACAGCCCTCCTGGGCCAGGCAGTGGCAGGAGCACTGGAAGCAGGTTGCAGGTGGGGCAGAATTAGCTCCATTGGAAAAGTGCGGCCTTTGTGCCCGAGAGGTAGCTTTCCCAATATCCATTGGTATTTCCTGGGGCTTTGTGAAGAGGGATTGGGCTTGGCATCTTCTCCACTGGAAATGCCTCTTCTTTGGAAAGCAGCTCCCAGGAGTTCATGGAACTTCTTCTCAGCTTGGGAAAGGGACGAGCAAGGGGCGACGGGACAGGGGTTTATGTGTTGATGACAGGGGTGCAGCAAGCAAATAAGAAATTATTTTTTCTCCAACTCCAGATCCCAGGTTGACAGAATGAAACTGGTAAGTAACCAAGTTAAAAATAGACCAAAAGGAAGCATTTTTGTGCCCAGTGGAACTCCTTGCCAGAGGATGTTGCGAAGGTGAAATCTACAGTGAGGTCCAAAACACAACTGGATAATTTAATGCAGGAAAAGTCAATCAATGGCATTTAACCAGGATGGACAGGGAAGGTGTCCCTAGCTGGTGTATTCCAGAAGCTGGGAATGGGTGACAGGAGGGATCACTTAATAACTCTCCTGAGGATTCCCTTGGGAGAATGAAATTGGCTGCTGTCGTGGGACAGGATCCCGGGCTAGTTGGACAACTGGCATGGCTCAGTCTGGCTGTTCTGATGGGTTTCTGTTCTTGTCCCCTCTGGGCAATGGAAAATGGACCCCCGTCCTGAAGAGGACAGAAAATGGCCTCTGAAAGGTTAGTGTAGGTAAGGAAAAAGGGAACTTTGTGTGTCCCTGATGGTTTAGTGGTTAGGATACAATACTCTCATTGTTGCAGTGTGGGTTTGATTCCCAGTCAGGGAAGCCAGTCTAAAGTTGCATGTGACAACTGCTGAATCATTTTTCTCCCTTCATTGTCACCTGTATAAAGCAGCTATGACCGAAAAGATTGCTTTCTCTGTCACTGCTAAGGCAATGGTTTCAGACAGGGCACAGCTTGGTGACTCAAACTGTCCTTCTCTCTCCTGCATAGGAAGCTTGGTGGCATGTACAGCACTAGTGCAGTGTCTGGTTGGCACAAGATCCATTGGTTTGGTTTTGTTGTTGAAGGAGACAACACAGAACTGGCTCCAGCCCCCACTCAGTAACCTGGGGAAATGACCCACCAGGCCTGGACCCCTCGGAGAGGCAACGATTCCCCACTGGCCAGGGCAGAGCCTCTCTCTGACACAGTCATGGAGCCTTCTCCCCCTGCTCCTGCCTCCCGCTTCACTCAGCTCTCACTGCTCGGTGCTGCCAGGGAGGGGCCTCACTGCGAGAGCCGCCTGGGCATGTTCTGGCTACAGAGACACGTCCCAGAGCAGGACGGATGCTCAGACTGACACTGAGTGTTGCTCAGCGCTGGGGTGAGACAGGGAAGGACAAAACGGTCTAACGGTGCCTGCAGCCTTTCAGAACAGCCCCCGGCCCCACCAGCTCTTCCCTCTGGGCTCTGCTGGGCACTGTCTGGACTCAGGTCTCCCTGGTGCCAGCCTAAGGGCTCTGGAGAAGACATGGTAGCTCTGTGGGCAGAGTCCTGAGTCCCTGGCTGGGCAGAGCTCATTAAGCAGCTGTGGGGTTGGGCTGCTGCACAGCTTAGAGCAGGGGTGGGCAATGACTTTTGATGGGGAACAGCTCCCAGGGCTGCACTTTTCCATGCTATTAATGGAGGAGGTGGGGGTCTGGGATGGAGGGTGGGTGCAGACAGGAGGTTGGGGCAGAGGACTGGGGTGCAGGATCTGGGAGGGGTGTGGGTTCAGGTGGGCAGAGGGTTTGGTTTATGTGGGATACCAGTGGATTGAGGGAAGGGAGGGACTGGGGTGCCAGAGGCAGGCTCTGGCTGGGAGACTTACCTGGCTGACTCCTCACCAGCAGCCCAGCACATTTCTCAGGCAGCCTGCCCTGCCCCCACACAGGCTGCAGGGACCACGTGGGTCGGTGAATAAGAGCCTGAGTGGAGGGGGGATGGTGCTTCACGTGGCCAGAAACCAGCCAATGGGATTGTGCTGGGAGCAGGGACACTAATGGCCCAGCAATCCCTGTTTTCAGCAGTGTGCGGGGGTGGGGCAAGCTGGATCCAGCCCGCTGGCCTATATTGCCCAGGCCTGGCTTAGCGGGAACCTTGGCTCTGGCTGTGGGGGAGGGGCACTGTGGAAAGGCCAGTCTTGCCTTCCTGGGCAGGGCATGACGACATGCTGCCAAACATACTGGACAGAGAATTACAGGCCAGAAAAACCTCCTTGCAGTAGTCCAAGTAGCTCAGTGGGGAGAGTGTTAGAGTGAAGGTTGCTGGTTCAATCCCAGGCTGTGGTATGGGCTCATAGTTGACTGGGCCCTTTCTACAACTCTACTTTGTTTAATACTCAGATCACCCTTTCTGGCCCCATCTTGACCTGAGCAAATCCTGTTCAGGTGACTTGCCCCTGTTCCTCCCTCCCAACCCTTCCTGAGAGTTGCTGCTTCTGCTTCCTTGGCTAATGCCCACCCAGAGCTGGCAGAAGGGCTGTGGCTCAGGGTGACAGGCTTGGGGGGCATGTTTGACTAGTCTTGTGTGATCTACCTGGGACCAGTCAGCTGAGCAAGAGGAGAAACCCAGCAATCAGCTCAAGTAGGGTGGGAGGACAGATATGTTCTCTCACCTGGAGTGTGGGCAGCAAGAATTTGGGTCAGCAGTGGAGTGGTGACAATGGGGGGCATGATGCAAGACAGCATCTCCTACCACTGAGGAAGGGGGCTGGGCCCAGGGTCCCAGTCCCTTTCAGCACCCAGGAGAAGGAAGTGTGGAGGGAAGGAGGCAGCCAGAGGCCCCCTCCCAGCAGGCTGGGGCTGCATGGGGTCTGTGTCTGCTGCAAGCTGCTCAGCCTGTTTCTTGTTCTGGCCTCCCGGAGCAGGCAGGGAAAGGAGAACAGGCGATCCTGCCAGCAGCGCCCTGCAAGGGGCTTGAACCCAGCATCTTGAAGTTATTAGCCCCAAACTCAAACCAGCTGAGCCTGCCAGCCCCCAGCAAAGGGAGTCACTACTGGCCCCTTCAGAGCAGAGGCAGCTGCAGGGATGTTGTGGGCTCTGGAATGAGATGGGTGGCCTAGAACTAGCCCCTAATTGCAGGGGAATGAGCCCCCGTGGCAGAGCACCCACTTTGCATGTGAGAGGCAGTGGGACCGGGACCCATATTCTCTGGGGGGGGGGGGCTGCCCTCCTGGTTTCCACTGGCAGAGCCAGCCAAAGGGCCCAGCTTTTGCAGTAGCCTCCCCCGTCTTCCTTCTTGCTCTCAAAAAAAGCCAGACCTTGTGCGAGGTCAGCAAGGAAGCAGCCAATGCTCCACCCCCAGGGAGCCGGCCCCTCTCACAGGGGTATCAGGCACTTCCTCACCAGAGCCATTCTGCGTCCCTGGGGCCTGTCTCCACCACAGAGCACAGGGGGCTTTTTAGAGAATGTTTGGGAGCCTGGGGGCTTCTCTGCTGCTCAATGGTGGGGGAGAAGCCTCTTGGGGCAACATCTCCTGCCCCACTGAGCCCCTGGAGTGGGAGCGGTGAGGGGGGGAATGATGAGGGGGGCTGGCCCTGCTTTCCTGCCTCCTTCTCATGCTGGTCACAGAGCGTCAGCAGCCGCCCGCGTTCTGGTGGATGGGGCCTTCATTCAGCATTTGGCAGCCAGAGGGCAGGGAGCAGCCCAGCTGGAGGTCTCTGTGGCGCTGCAGCCACACGTAGGCCTGGCCCTACCCCCTTTTGCCCTGCCTCGGTTGCTCTGTGGCTTTTGAGCCTTCCCTTGGAGCTGTCAGCCCCCCCTGCTCAAAGTGTCCAGGGGAGCAGAAGGGAGCTGGGCTCCAGCCTGGGACTCTTCCTGCCTCCCCCTGGCTCCAGCCTGGCCCTGGACCTCTTTCCTGTCAGCCCCACAGGGGCCAGGGGAAAAGCGGAAAAGCAGGGGGGCGGGTGCAAGGGCCACACTCATGGGCATCAGGTGGCGCCACAAGAAATGCTCCCTGTGGGCCTGGCTGGAACATGGTGCCACTTGAGCATGTTGTTAGCACTAATGTGCCCCCCCGGCCAGTCTGAGCGGGGAACCAGGGACGGTCCCTGCAAACCTGGGGCCATTGGCCAAGGCTGCTGCTCTTGTGTCTGTGCTGGGATCCCCTCAGCCTCAGGAGCACTGGAGATGTCCAGCAGCTCTGTCCTCCCAGGCTGGGGCTGCCTGTCTGGGTGACGCCCTCACACACAGTGGCCCCTCCCTTCCTAGGACAGGGCTCCTGCTGTTCCTTGGCTACTAAGCCTGCTAGTTGGGCTTAAATAAATAAATTAATGGAGATTGCTTATTTCTTAAAACTGGAATGGACCTTGAGAGGTCATCAAGTCCAGTCCCCTCCCTTCACAGCAGGACAGAGTACCATCCCTGACAAATTTTTGCCCCAATTGCCCTTCTTAAGGGCTGAATTTACAACCCTGGATTTAGCAGGCTAATCCTCAAACCACTGAGCTATGCCCCCCCTACCAGCCCAAACACAGGCCAAGCAGCAGGAGCTGTGCTTACCTGGGCATCAAGGGGCGCTGAAATGAAAGCAGACACCCCCCCCCCCATTTTCTGCTTGGTTTTAAACCAAGAACCTTCTGTATCTTAAGCAAACATGATCACCACTACCCCACAGAAACATGCATAAGTCAGCTTTTTTCTGTACATAAACTTGCACAAATATTCTGTTACCAATTCTTTGGCCAAGGCCTTGGGGGAAGAGGCAGAGCAAGAGCAGGGAACAAGAGCCCCCCCCCCCTCGTACTTCTCTAGACCTTTGCTCCCAACAGTAGGAGAGCGGGGGACGGGTGTGTGCCTGGGGAGGAGTGACCCACATCATATCCCCAACATTTTATGGATGGACCTTTGGGGGCAGGCCCAGATGCCCCATCCTCTCACTCACCTCCTATCACACTCTAGAGCAGGGCAGCCCTCAGGGGTAGGGCTGAGCCATAGGTGCTCGGCAAAGGGCAGGGGATGCAGGAGCTGAGAGTTTGCCTGACAGCTCAGGGACGCATAATGAGGCATCATGCCCCATCTCTCTCTCTCGGAAAGGCGCAGAAAGGGATTGACTGGGGACAGGGAGAGTGTCTCAGGGGCTGTGCAGCTTGTTGCCTTGGTTGGGGTGTGGCCAAAACTCAGGCCTCGCTGTGAGCAGGATTTGAACCTGCACAGGGAAACCCTATTGGATTTCAAGTCCAACGCCTTAACCACTCGGCCATCACAGCTGTGAAAAAAGTAGGATTCCCAGGACCAGGGAAACTGGTAACTAATCCCAGTGCCCAGGCCTGACTTCACCTGCCCCACAGAATTCACCCAGCAAACTGGGCTCTCAGAGCACAGGGGGAGTTTGGTGGCTCATTGCTGGGCTATGGGGTGAAGTATCAAACCAGCCCCCTCCTGTGGGGCCCGTGAGTGTTGCTGAATCTGGGCCCCTGCGTCTGGGCAATGGCAAACAAAAGTTCTGGGGGCCACACAGAGACCCTGCTGGGCTGAGCAGGAAGTGGCTGGGACTTTGCTTTGTCTTTGCCTGTGGGCTTGGCTGTTGCACCCTGCAAACCTCCTGGCTCCTCAGACCACTGGTCTGGATGGAGCGTTACAGAAGTCGGAATAATGGAATTGCTGTATAGACGCTCCCATTGTTATTGCAGAGTAATGGCCGTTATTCCCAAGTAACGCTGCTGTGTAGATGCATCTTAAGAGAAATGCTGAGCAAGTGCTTCTACAATGGCAGGGGAGACATTGAAATGAGATCACTTCTCTAGATACAGAGCAAAGGATGTGTCGGAAGTGCGATTTGAACCCCTGCCTCCATCGAGAGACCAGAAAACCCCAGTGACAGAAAGACAGTAATTTGAATCTGGCGCCTTAGACCACTCGGACATCCTGACATTGAAGTAAATCCCTTCAACTGCAGTTTTCTTACATGTGTGTTGCTCAGGGAGGCTAAGGGGGCACCTCTCTTTCCGCACCTAACAGCCGCTCTACAGCACAGCTGGGATTGTCCACACTCACCCTCACTCACCCTTGTGAGGTGTTTTGCAGGGAGCTGACAAGAAATGGAAGAGGGGAAACCCCTGGCCGGCAGAACCAAGAGTTGGGATTCTCCTGTGCCAGGGAGTCTGTGTCAGTGCGCCTGGGGATCCTGAGCGGGCGGCTCCTGGGCTTGTTGGCTCCATACCAGGGGAGTCTCTTCTGCAGGGTGATGCTTGTTCCTGGGGCTAACGCTTATCCCTGTGACACACTTTGTGCAGGAACCATTGGTCTTTGTGCCACAGTATGTGTCTGGGACGTGGGAGTGAGGAACCTGCCTCAAATAGACACGTATCCCCCCCCGCAGTGTTCTGCTTGAGACCCCAGCGCCCTGGCTTTGACTGGTGCCTGGCACATGGGAATTAGATCTAGGGGGAGATTTCTAGAGCCCCACAACAGCTGCTGCTCACATGCAGATGTGCACATCTGGGGCTACTGGGCACCCAGCCTGCTTCCTGTCCCTGCCAACCTGGGCAAAGCGGCATCACTGGCTCAGGGGTTCCTCTCCTCAGTGTGCTGCAGAGAAAGCTCTTGTGTGTTAAAGGGCCTCAGGGAGCCCAGAGAGGAGGGAGCTGGGATTCTAGTCCCATTGATCCCCTCAACACACCCACACAATCCCAGCCCCAAGCCCCTCCCATATCCCTAATCCTATGCCCTGACTTCTCTCAACTCCCACATCCTCAACCCTGTCCTGAGCCCCACCCCCACCACACAATCCCCAAATCCCTGCCTTGAGCCTCCCACACTCCACTCCACACTTTAATTTCTTACAGGTACTGTCCTATCACAACCCCTCCCCCAACTTCCTGCCTTAACCCTCACCCCCGCCCAAGGGGTGGTGCCCAATAGAACAGGCCCTGTAAGAAATGTGTCACTTTCACCCCTGGGAGCAGCTCAGCCATGCAAAGGGGCTGCCTGGGGCAGGACATTAGCCCTGGAGGGCAGGGGTGGGTGTGGCAGTGACATCACAAGGGCCTTTTTGCAGCCCCTCATCTTATTGGCTAAAGGAGGTTGGAAGGTGATGACCTCACAGAGAGTCCATAACAATGGCCAGGTGGGACAAGCTGCAGGGCAGAGAAAACCTCAGAGACTTTGCTACAAGGAGGCTCAGAGACCCCCATGGCTTTGCTGCAGGGAGTCTCCTTCTTGAGATTTGCCCTTGAGGCCAGAGAGAGAATGAGGGTCACAAGCATGAGTGTGAGCAGGAACCTCACTGGAGCGTTCTCCTTTCCCTCGACTAGCTGACCTAGAAGACAGACATCCCCATGGATAAGGTAAGAGCCTCCAAGAGGGACTATGTTAATACAGTAGGGGAATTAGCTCTAGTGGTAGAGTGCTTGCTTAACATGCAAAAGGTAGTGGGATTGATACCCACATTCTCCACTAAATGGGAAAAATCCCCATTTTTCTTCTCACAAAGGTAGAGCCAGCTGGGGGGCTAAGTGTCTCCAGTAGCCCCCTCCTGCTGCCTACCTTGTCTCCCACAAAACCAGCCATGCTGGGGCAGAAAGCTGCTGGGACTCAGCCTGGCAGTGACCGAAGCAATGGAGACAGGCCTCAGGGGGCAGAGTTGCCCCACTAGGAAAGTGCCTGCTACACAGGGGAGAGGCAGCGGCTCCCTCCACATGGTCTCCTGCCTGCTCCCTGGGGGTGGGGCATTGGCTGCTTCCTTGCTGACCTAACAAGAGAGCTCTTTGCCCCACCTCCATGATCCTCCTCACAAAGCTGATTGGCTGGCTGAGAATGCCACTCAATGGCACAATCGCTCCGCTCCCTGGGATGCACTGAGTGATGGAGCGGACTGATGGGAGGTGTCGGTAAAGCAAGTCACCCACCTGGCCCCTGAGCTCAGCCCATGCAGGAGGCAGCCAGGCAGCTGGGAGTGAGTCAGAGCCGGGCAGGACCAGGGGATGGGAAAGGGGAGAGGCAGAGAACAGAGACAGGGGAGCAGTAAAGAACATCCACAAACCCAGCCTAACTCCTTGGCCAGCTGCCATGCGAACCACGACTCCATCTGCCACCAGCCCACAGCGCTTTCCCCACCCAGCCCCACAGCTGCTCACTGAGACCTGCCCAGCCAGGGGCTCAGGACTCTGCCCACGGAGCTGCCGTGTCTTCTCCAGAGCCCTCCAGCATTTCAAAGGGCACAGAGAGGAGCCTGCTGCACCTAGAGAAATGCCAAAACACAGGACTGAAGCTGGGACCTTTAGAGTGCCAGTCTAATGCTCACTGAGTTGAGCTACTGTGGCTGTTACAAGCTGGTTTTCTTGGCCTCTAATTCTCTTTCCCAGGTGCTTGGCAGCCCTGCCCCACACAAGAGCTGTCACTGTGCACTGCTCAGGAAGGCAAGACCAGCATTTCTCCCCCGCCCCGCCATTTGACTCGCTCCTTCCCCCCTTTCATGCCTTAGCTCCTGGGCTGACCTAGTGGCTGAAGTGGCCAGCACTGTGGGGAGGAAATTGGGCAGCTTGACCCTATTGGGAAGACTCCTGGTGCTACTTG
This sequence comes from Pelochelys cantorii, assembly GCA_032595735.1. Classification (NCBI taxonomy): domain Eukaryota; kingdom Metazoa; phylum Chordata; order Testudines; family Trionychidae; genus Pelochelys; species Pelochelys cantorii. Next base: position 8,013,338 of record CM064345.1, read on the forward strand.
CTTCCCTGCCAACTGAGCCCTCTGGGGCCTTCACTCATCTGCAGCCCCCTGCTCCCTGCCTGGGCACCTCCAGGATCCATGCTGCCCTTGACTCCTGTTGTGCAGCCCCTGCCAGCCTGGCCCTGTGGTGCCCTCGCTCCTGAGTTGCAGCCCTTGCTACCTGCCTGGGTCTGGCTGGAGTAAGAGTTTGATATCTGTTTATATTTGTATTTTAGATTTAATAATGTAGCAATGTGTGATTTCTGTTAAGGTAGGGATAGAGTGTTAGGCCTTTAGTTCAATATCTATTTCTTGGTTCTAAGGTTTAGTAAGTGAGAGACAGAATCTTGTCTTGTGTCCATGTTAAGGAGATTAGAGGAATGCTGGAGGCTCCAGTCTCAGTGTGAATTGGTTTGATTAGGGCCTAATTTACAATGCCTTTTGCATTTGCTCAATATAAAACACTGTTGTTTATATTCTTCTTTGAAGGTCTCTGTCCAAGCAGGGCTGTTTGTGTGTGAATGAGGAGTGTGTGGGCCAGGAAGAGATGAGGTGTGAAGGCCATCGTTAGAGCCAGATGGCCAAGAAAGAAGGGGGTAATGCGGGTGAAAACAGACTGACCGGAGTCAAAAAAGCCATCAAGAGTGCATCCATGATTAAGGAAGGGCAAATAGACGACTTTAAAGGTGAAGGTTGGCATCCCTGAAAACAATCAATTAAATGCAGGACAGGATAACTCTCGGAGATGTTTGGAATCGTAACTTCAAAAGAAAACACACTGGACACAGACTGACACAGCAAAATCCATGGACTTCAACAGAGGAAAGGATTAGAAAAGCAGGGTGCTTGCCATGGAACTTTAGGTTCGTCTTGCCTCCAACTCCAGGAGCATCGGATCGCGACCGACAGAGCCTGGCTCCCCTCTGCGATCAGTCTGGCTGGCCACTACATTGATTCAGACTCTGGACTGGTAACTATAACATCGACTGGTGTGACTGTGTGTGTGTGTGTGTGGCAGGGGTGACTGAAAAGCATATGCTACTGTTGTGTTCTCAATCAATGCGGCGTGCTGCCTTAGCCCCTATAAAAGATCTTATGTGCTTTGTTTCAGCATAACAGTCTCTCCCAGCCCCACAGGGCCCCTCACTCCCAAGCCAGACCCCAGGTTCCCTCTAAGCTGTGTGGCAGCCCAGCAGCTGCTTAATGACCCTGCCCAGCCAGGGACTCAGGACTCTGCACATGGAGCTGCCTCCGCTACAGCAGCAGCTAAACTCTCCCAGCCAGCCAGACCCTCCTGCCAGTCGGGTCTCGCTGCCGATTCTCTTCCCCCCATCGATGGCCAGCAGAGCCGCCCGTCCCACAGGAAACAGCTGCACGAGTGGCCTGTTCAGAAAGGAGCCTCAGGCAGCTGAAGACACTTTGTGGGCTCTGGAACAAGGTGGGTGGGGCAGGCATGTAGCTCACAGGTGGGGGAATTAGTTCAAGTGGCAGAGCACTCACCATGTGCAAGGCAGTGGGATCAATACCCACATTCTCCAGTGACAGTGTGATCCTCACTTTCCTTTTCACAGGCAGAGCCAGCCAGGGGACTAAGGGCCTCCTGTGGCCCCTCACTCTCCTACCTGATCTCTCCACTGGGGCAGAAAGCTCCTGGGCCACATCCCAGAGACAACTTGCAGGTGGAGCAGAATTAGCCCCATTGGAAAAGTGCTGCCTGTGCTCCATGGTCTGTGCTGTGCAGAAGAACAAGAAGCATGTCCAGCTGGGGGGGAATGGCCACAATCCATCTTTTGGAGTTTGATTTAGCAAGTCCATCAAAGACTCCCCAATCAAACTGAGAGGGAGAAGGCTCCCCCACCAGCTTCCAGCACTTCTGCTCTTTGTTCCCTTTGGCTTTCTGCTGGGGGCAGGGGGGGCGGGGACACCACCAAGCTCAACTGAAGGAAGCCAAGTCCAGCTACGTACTGAGGAGAGAGCATTGGCCAGGCACCACTGGGGGCTGCCTCCCTCACCACCACCGTAACTGGCAGGTGCCTTGACTAGCTTAGCCATGGGGCTGCTTTCTGGGAATTTTCTCCAGCTGCTCCATGTGTTGCCATTGCCCATCCCAAGGGAGGGGAGAGTCACTCTCCAGGAGCTGCAGAGGTTGCACTCGCAGGTTCTCTGGGCGCTGACACCCCCAAGGAATCACAAGGGCGTGTGGCGCTGGCTCTCCTGTCCTAACAAGAGACAGGACTGCGCAGCACTTTAAAGACTAACAAGATGGTTTATTAGGTGATGAGCTTTCGTGGGCCAGACCCACTTCCTCAGATCAAATTCTGGAAGAGAATTGGCATGACCATATATACCAAAGGAATACAATGGAAAAAAAGCGAACACTGACAAATCAGATTTAGAACAGAAGGGGGTTAAGGGGGAGAGGGGGATAGTATCTATGAGATAATGATATTAGGGAGGTGGGGAAGTGGCTGCCGGACACTCTGCGTGGCCCGGGGATCCGGCCCAAGAGCTGTCCTTGTGTTTTTTGCCGTAAAGCATTGCTTCTTGGCTGTTTGGCTAAGATTGAACATAAGCAAATCTTTTGCGCAAAGGCACACGCCAGTATAGACGCTCTCTTGCGCAAATAGTTTTAACGGAAAAACTCTTCCATTAAAAGTATTTGTGCAAAATCATGCCAGTGTAGATGCAGCCAAAGAGTTATTCCTCCCCCACAAGGAATAAGCCCTCTTCTGCAAGAGCTCTTCCACAAGAAGGCAGTGTAGATAGGCAACATGAATCTCTTGCGCAAGAAACCCCTACGGTTAAAATGGCCATTAGAGCTTTCTTACAGAAGAGAGCGTCCACACTGCCGTAGATGCTCTTGCACAAAAGCACATCTCTTGTGCAAGAGCACATGGCAGTGTGGACGTGCTCTTGTGGAGGACTTTTTGCACAAGGACTCTTGTGCAAAACAGTTCTTGCACAGGAAGCCTGCAGTGTAGACGTAGCCCAAGAGTTTTTGCGCTAAAACTCTGCAGTACAGACAAAGCTTGAAAGAGAAGAGGACAGGAGGTGACTAGAACCTCCCTCCAGCAGTCTGTCCCTCAACAGGATGTCTACACAGCACCTTCACCTCCAAGTGAGCTCTGCAATGTGAGCAGGCTGCCCAGGGCCCCCCAGGGGAAGGTCTGTGGGGAGTTTCCAAGGCAACAACAATAACAAAGTATCATTATCAGTATGTCAGTGAGTGGGACAGGGAGCTAGGGGCAGAGCTGGGCTCTAACTCACTAGGGGTGCGTTCCATAGCTCAAAATAAGCGATAATTGTGTAGCTTATTTCAAGTCAACTTTGCACAGCACTTATTTCAAAATAAATTGCAATTCCAAAATGTCCCTCACTCCCTATACCATGAGGTTTACAGGAATGTCGGAATAGCGAGCCCGTTATGGTTTGAAATAAAGGACTAGCTCTTAAGATGCGTCTTTGTGATATGAGCATCACATTCTAAACCTCTAAGCCAGCCGGCCCACAGGTGTCAGTCTCACAAGTGGCCCTTTCAGAAAGGGGCCTCGGGCAGCCACAGGGATGTTCAGGGCTCTGGAGCAAGGTGGGTGGGGCAGTAGAGACTCTTACAGGCAGCGGAATTAGCTCAAGTAGTAGAGTGCTTGCTTAGCATGCGAGATTGGGATGGATGCCCACATTTGCCATCTGCAGCTCAATTCTTATCCCTTATTTTCACTGTTGGGGGCTCAGTGGCCCCCTTCTTCTTCCTACCTGCTCTCCCAAAAGAGACAGACCTGGCTCACCTGTCTTTTCCCCCAGCAATTGCCATGCTGCAAAGCAGAGAGTGGAGATATCAAACTCAGCAGTCCATCAGGCTCTGTGGTGCAATGGAAAGCATGTTGGACTTCTAAGCTACTGTGGCTCATGTGAGTCCAGCTAGACATTCAAAGGTTGTGGGTTCAAGTCCCACCAGAGTCACTTCTGCTATTTTCTCATTTCCAGGGCACAGCTTTTACAGAACCGGCAATCCTTAGGCTGACACCAGGGTGCGCTTGAGTCCAGACAGTTCCCAGCAGACCCCAGTGAGGGTGGAGGGAAGGGCTTGCTCTTGGTTTTGGGGCTGGGGGTTGTTCTGAAAGGCTGCAGGTGCCGTTAGATCGTTTTGTCCCTCCCTGTCTCCTACTAGTGCTGAGCAACGCTCGGGCTATGTCTACACTACACTGTTCTTCTGGAAAAAGCTACATGATTTTCAAAACCCTCTCGTTACATCTACATTGGCATGAACCTGCGCAAATACTCTTTAACGCAAGAGTTCTTGCATTAAAGTATTTGCGCAAGAGAGCATCTACACTGGCATGTGCTTTTGCACAAGAGCATCTGTGCCAGTGTAGACGTTCTCTTGTGCAAGAAAGCTCCGATGGCCATTTTAACCATCGGGCTTTCTTGCGCAAGAAATTCATGTTGCCTATCACCACTGGCCTCTCGCGCAAGAACAGTTGCGCAAGAGGGCTTATTCCTGAGCGGGAGCACCATAGTTCTTGCGCAAGAAGCCCTGATTTCACACATTAGAACGTCAGTGTTCTTGCACAAGAACTCCCCGCCAGTGTAGACAGGCAGCAAGTTTTTGCGCAAAAGCGGCCATTTTGGCGCAAAATCGTGCCAATGTAGACACAGCCAATTTGTGCAGCTTTTTCTTCTGCTTTTTTTGGATGAGGCTTTTCCGACATTTGGCCTGTGTACGCTGGCCCAAATATCGGGAACAAACCCTTTTTAAGAACAGCCCTTCTTCCTCGTAAAATGTGGTTCACAGGGATGCCAAAAAAGCACGTCTGCTCTTCCAAAAAAAGCTTTCAGCAGAGCAGATGTGTTCTCTGGACTAAAGTGTTGTCTCTCTAGTGCAGACAGAGACCTGAGGTAGCATCTTATTTCAAGTTTAGGGTGCAGCGTAGACAGAGGGGTGAGATATGATACACAATTTGAGCTACAGAAGTTGCCATTTTGAGCTTATTCAAAAAACGCTTTGGTGTCTATGCAGCACCAACTATTAAAATAGCCTGCTATTCCAAAATGTCCCTTCCTCCTCATGAAATGAGGTTTACAGGGACGTTGGACTAGCGAGTCCATTCTATTTCAGAATGAGGGGGCACTGTTAACACAAAGGATAGCTAGTACAGTTGTGTACGTACGCCGAAATAGCACTGCAGCGTCAAGGTTGCCTTACAGGCCCACAGGAGGGGACACATTTGATGCTAAATTTTCAGCCTTTTGCTTGTGGGAGGTACTGTTGCTGTCTGCAGCCATGCATAGGCCTGAACGTGCTTTATCAGGGCCCCTCACAGGCTGCCAGACAAGAGAGAGGGCTACAGGGGGCACAAATTTCTTTCTGGGGAGCCTTCAGGAAAGGATGATGGAGTGTGAGGGGTTTGCAGCACCCAGCCCAGCCATCCCACTGAGCTTTGAACTCAGATTGCACTAGCTAGAGTCCAGAGCCTTGCCCCTTACACCATGGGACCTACTGTGATAACTGTTGCCTCAGCTGGGTGAAACTGGAGCCCTGGCCCAGGCCCACTGGAACCCAGCTTTGCTTGTTTTCCTTCCATCTAGAGCCCCCTTCTTCTCCTGGGCTGCAAGGAGCCTCCCTCGGATGCCCTGAGACAAACACAGGACTCTGCCTCCCCACAGCCAGCCCCACTGCACAGGTTTTGGCAGAACAAGGTGGGGCTCTGTTCACCCCACTGAGGTGCTGAGGTTCTGTCCTGCCCCTTCAGTTTGGCTTCCCTCTTCTGCCCCATCCCTGCCTCGCGACCTCCTTGGTCAAGTCACACAAGGGAGGCAGCGGGCAGAGCTGGCCCCATACACCAGCCTCCCAGGGCAGGGGAGGCCAAGCCACATGCCTCCAGCAGCCGCCTGGCCTGATTCATCGCGCTTCGCCAGGCTGGCACCAAGGGGCAATCTCAGCTGATGTCACCCCCCTCTGTCACATGGGAGTTGGGCTCATCCCAGGCATAGGCCAGGCAGCAGGAGCTGCACTTACCTGGGCACCCAGGGGAGCAGCAATAAGAGAACACCCTGGCTATGTCTACACTGGTGGCTTCTTGCACAAGAACATCTTGTGCAAGGGTTCTTGTGCAAGAACTCTTGCGCAAGAACACGTCCACACTGCCATGTGCCAGCTGTGCTTTTGTGCAAGAGCATCCATGGCAATGTGGAGGCTCTCTTGTGCAAGAAACCTCTGATGGCCATTTTAGCCATAGGGCTTTCTTGCACAAGAAACCCCTGCCGAGTGTCCACACTGCCCTCTTGCGCAAGAGCTCCTGTGCAACAGGGCTTACGCCTGTTAAAAAAGAGCATAGCTCTTGCAGAAGAAACCCTCTCTTACCACTCTGTACTGTAAATCTTCTTGTGCAAGAGTGGGTGGGCAGCCCTTCTTGCACAATAACCCACCCATGTAGACATAGCCCCTGTGTTTCTGCCTGGCTTTGAAGCAGAGACCTTTTGCATGTTAGGCAAATGTAATAACCACTACACCAGAGAAACACACTTTGGGCCTGAAACTTGGATGACTGCTGTGTTATTAGCTCTTTCTAACACCCTGCTCTGCAGGGGAGGGGAATGCACCTTGTGAAAAACTCCACCTCTTGTTCTCATGGAAGCGACAAACCCGAGCTGCCAGCTCCTCCTTTCCTCACCAGCCCCTTGATATTTGTAGCTCAAAGCTGGAGCTGCAGTGGAAGGAGGTGAAGCTACAGAAGCTGATGGGGCAATCAGCTGGCGGAGGGTTATTTTTTCTCCTCCCTGGGCTGATGTGGCTAGAGCTGAGGAGAAGAAAATCCTCTTCCCTTCTCCTCAGAAGATGGAAATTGCAATTTGTTCTCTCTGGCTATGTCTACACTCGTGGCTTCTTACGCAAGTATGGCTGTCCTTGAGCAAGAATCTGCAGAGCGTCCACACTGCCCACCCGCTCTTGTGCAAGGAAATTTACAGTACGGCATGGTAAGAGAGGGCTCCTTGCGCAAGAGTTACGCTCTTTTTTATCAGGTGTAAGCCCTTTTGCACAGGAGCTCTTGCGCAAGAGGGCAGTGTGGACGCTCGGCAGGGATTTCTTGCTCAAGAAAGCCCTATGGCTAAAATGGCCATCAGAGCTTTCTTGAGCAAGAGAGCATCCACACTGCCATGGGAGCTCTTGCGCAAAAGCACAGCTCGCACAGCGCAGTGTGGATGTTTTCTTGCGCAAGAAGCCGCCACTGTAGACATAGACTCTTTGATTCTACTAAAGCTGGACCCCAGGCCTAGACTTTTTCTTTCTAAAACCATGGTGCAAGCTGAGTGAATTGCTTGTAGGCTGAGAACATGAGCTAAGAAAGGACATGACCCAGCATAGGGCTTGAACCCATGACCTGGGGATTAAAAGTCTCATGCTCTACCAACTGAGCTAACCAGGTACCATACAGCATAGGTTTTCATATCCCAGCACAGGGCCATCTCTCCCGTGACAGGAGACAGGGCTGGTTTCAGGATTTCTTTTAGCACAGCAGCAAGCAAGGGGAGATGGAGGAAAATCAAACCCCTTTGCAAGCTTTGTGTGACAGGAGGGGTGTGAGCTGGGGAGCCTGCCCGCCCCCCCAGAAGGGGCATTTGGGTGCACCCAGGGGCAGCAAGAAGTCAGGCCCTCAGGCCAGTGCATAGGGGACAATGTGTGAGCCGTCCCATAAGCGTTTTCTGCTCTCACGGGGGAAGGCAGCTGGGCCGGACTGAACGGCAGCTCACGTCCCTTTCAGCCCCACTTGAAGGAGGTAACAGAGAGGGGAGGAAAGTCTGTGACCAAAGACTCCTCCCAGCAGGCTGGCCCTGCACAGAATCTGTGCATGATGGAGCCTCTCCCAGCAGGGCTATGGCCTGTTCTCTACAAAGTGCTCAGCTGTTTCATTTTTTTGCAGGCCCATTTTATGTGTCCCTGGTGGCTTCATTTACAGTTGTCAGTCTTTACATTTGCATCCCTTTTTGGAAAGAGGGTGCAAGTGTAAACATACCCTACGTAGCTAGAGTTGGCTTCCTTCAATTGAGCCTGGCTATGTCCCTACTGCAGTAACCCAAAGGGAGCAGGAGTACTGGAAGCTGGTGGGGTAGCCTCTGAATTTGATTTAGTGAGTCTGAGTTGGACTTGCTAAATCAAACTCCATAAGATTGATTGTGGCCATTCCTCCCCCGCTGGACATGCTTCTTGTTCTTCTGTACAGCACAACCAATTGAGACCAAGGACCTGCCAATGAGCATTCAGATCACACCCTTGTTGAATGGATGGGCATAGAAATCAGACACACAGCAGGTTTGAACTTGTTTCAGTTGAGAGATGGGTTTGCCTGGTTACATGCATTGACTCAGGAACATGTTAGGGATTTGTAGTCATTTTAAGAATTCCTGTACAATAGAAATCCAAAATGCAACACACCTGGAGATGCAGGGGCCATGTGGGTCAGTGAATAAGAGCCTGAGTGCAGGGGGGATGGTGCTTCACAGGGCCAGAAACCAGCCAGTGGGATTGTGCCAGGAGCAGGGACATGAACAGTTTCACTCAGCTTTCAGGGTTCATCTACACAGTGCACTTACTTTTTAATAGCTTGTTTCAAAGTAGCACATCCACACTACAGGGAAACCTTGACTTAGAGCCCCAGGAGGCACTGGGCAGTAATTACTTTGAGTGGCCCTGGGGAGGAGCTATTTTGAAATAGCTGCAGTGGAGCATCCACATTCTGGCTATTGGAAAATAGCTATTTCGGAAGAGGCGTTATCCCTCGTGCAATGAGGTTTACAGATTCAGAACTAAGCCGTGGCTGGTTTTTGAGGTGAGTGAGTAGGAAGAGGGAGGGGCCACTGCAGCCACTTGGCCCTCTGCTTGCAAAAAAGAAACGGTGAACCTGATGGTCACTGGAGAATGTGGGTATTGATCCCACTACTTCTCATAGGCTCAGTAAGCACTCTACCACTTGAGCTAATCCCCCTACTGTCTATAAACTCCAGCTTTTGGTGACTCTTCCCTTTGCCACAGGGACGTCTGTCTTCCAGGTCAGTTAGTTGGTGGGAAAGGCAAACGCTCCAACAAGGCTCCTCCTCACACTCATTCTTGTGACTCCCATTCTCTCTCTGGCCTCAGGAGCAGATCTCAAGGAGACTCCCTGCAGCAAAGCCATGGCGGGGTGTCTCTGAGATGGCCCCTGCCCTGCAGCCTGTCCCACCTGGCCATTGTCATGGGCTCTCTGTGAGGTCATCACCGCCCAACCTCCATTAGCCAATAAGCTGAGGCGCTGCAAAAGGCGCTTGTGATGTCACTGCCACACCCACCCCTGCCCTCCAGGGCTAATGTCCTGCCCCAGGCAGCCCCTTTGCATGGCTGAGCTGCTCCCAGGGGTGAAAGTGACACATTTCTTACAGGGACTGTTGTATTGGGCACCACCCCTTGGGCTGAGGGAGGCTCAAGGCAGAAACGAGGGGGGTTTCAGTAAAGCTACATGTGAATGGATCCATCTAGCAACCACTGCCAGCCACACACACACAGGGGGAGGTTTTTATGCAACAACAACATGCAGTGGAGACATACTGACAGCTGCCTAGGGCACATGACATCATGGCTGCAGTGGGAGGATCTGGCCCAGGGCTGCTCTCGGCAGAGGGGGGCTGTGATTCCAGCCTGGGGCCAGGGAAGCTGCTACCAGCTTGTGCAGGGCAGGAGGAGCCATCCCAGAGATGGGGGTCTGGCCTTCTTCAATTTGCTCCCTTCCTGAGGGCACAGAATTAACGACAGAGAATTTCGAAACCCCACAGCAATCTGAGTTGGCCAAGGAGTTAGTAAGAAAATTTTTGTCAACATTTAAGTACAGGCAAGGAAACCCTCAGGGGTATTTCTAGACCGAGGTTCATTCAAGTGGTTTGTTTTTTTGTGGACCTGCCCCTACCGCACCCCTAGAGACTCTGGAACAAAGAAGACACATGAGAAGAACCCAACTTTCTTCCTTTTGCTGTGACATGGACGGATCCAGCTCAGGTTTCACTCAAGGGGTCTGTCTGCATGTGAAGTACCTGTGACAACCCCTGTGCTCCTCTGCCCCTCATCAGCAATGCCATCAACTTGGGGGAGCAGTTGCCCTGAGACTTGTAGAAGGGACAAATGGGGCAAACCTATTTCTTTTTGGTACCCTTTGATAGCTCAGTTGGCAGAGCAGAGGCCTGTAGTATATGCTTGACAAGTGATCCTTAGGTTTGTGGTTCAACTCTGGAGTGATTCCTTTTTCCTCCAACCTGGCCTTAGCAGAAGGCAACCAAGGTGGTTGCCTTGGGTCCATGTCTTCAGAGTCCTGCACTGCAATTGGCAAAATGATTGTGGGTGTGAGCTGCCAATCACATTGCTTGGGCTGTGCAGGTTCTGTCCACGCTCAAAAGTTCTTTTGGAACAATGACCGTTATTCCACAATAACAATGCAAGAGTCTACACAACAATTACGTTATTTTGAAATAATTCTGAAGTAACAGACGGCTTATTCCAACTTCTGCAAACCTCATTCTACGAAGAATAACGCCTATTCCAAATTAGCTATTTCAGAATAAGGCATCTGTAGATGCACCACTGCTGCTAGTTTGAACTAGCCCCTCCCCAGGGCCATTCTGAGTTATTCTTCCTGGGGCTCTAAATTGAAACAGCTCATCTACACTGGGTATCCTGCCTCGGACTATGCTGAGGTTTCCCTGCAGTGTAGACATGCTAGTTCAAAATAAGCTATTTTGGAATAACTATTAGAGAACAGCTTATTCCACAATAAATGTGCCGTGTAGTCGTAGCCAGAGAGATGAAGCAGCAGGAGGGAAGCCAGGAGTGCAGAGGCCAGCCTGAAAACTGAGTATTCCAGATGCCCACCTACAGTCCCTGTCTAGGTCCCATGGTGTAAGGGGCAGGACTCAGGATGTTGAATCCTGCAATCTGACTTCAAATCTCAGTGGCACCTGCTGGGGTGGGGCTAATTATTGTGAGGTTTTTCACACTGCATGGCTATGTCTGTGCTGCAGGCTTTTTGCACAAGAACGGCCATTCTTGTGCAAAAACTAGAGGAGTGTCTACCCTGCGTATGCAAGTAAATGTACAGTAAACCATTGGAAAAGAGTGCTTCTTGTGCAAGTGTTATTCCTCTCCCCATAACGAATAAGCCCTCTTGCACAAGAAGGCAGTGTGCACAGGCAAGAGGGATTTTTTTGCACCAGAAACCCCTGTGGCTACAATGGCCATTAGAGCTTTCTTGTGCAAGAGAGCATCCACACTGCCATGGATGCTCTTTATAAGGAGACATATCATTTCATAGAGCTGGAAGGGACCTTAAGAGGTCAGCTAGTCCAGTCCCCTAAGGGCCATCCCTGACAGATTTGCCCCACATCCCTAAACAGCCCCCTCAAGGATTGAGCTCACAACCCGGGGTTTGGGGGAAATGCCCAAACCAGTGAGCTATCCCTCCCTCTGGGGGCAAAGCATGTGGCAGTGTGGACCTGCTCTTACACAAGAACTCTTGCCCAAAACAGTTCTTGGGCAAGAAGCCTGCAGTGTAGATGGAGCCTAAAGTTTTTCATATTGTTTGTTTTAAAAATATTTCAAACAGTTGGTCACTGTGCCCCAGGCCTGGAATTGTGCTGCAGCCGCCTCCCTCGCTACGGTCGCTGGCTCCGTGTGCGCTGGCCTTCTGTCTGGGTGCTGGCAGGGGGGTGAGAGGTGGTGGGTACCAATGGGTAACAGGTGCCGAGGCGCATACAGAGAAGCCAGCGCCCGAGTCTCTGCATGTGACCTCACTTTGCACACCTCAGCTTTTAGGAAACACTCTCCTCCTGTCTGCGCCTACTACCAGTGTCAGTGTTTGCTACTGAGGTGTCCTGTCTGGGGGAAAATAGCAATTCCAGGGGACACTTGCCCGCAGTTCACAGCTGCCATGGTGAAAAGGAAGCCAGAGAGACCCTATATCTGCTTGGAAACATCACAACTGTCACACCAAATGGGACTTGAACCCACACTCCTGGGCTTGGGAAACCAAAGCCTTATCCAGTAGGCCACTGGGGCACATGAGTAACACTAAAGAGACAGAATTTCTCTCTTCCAAATGCACATTTCTCAGCTTTAAGTGCCAGATTCGAGCCCTTGGAAGGAGCCAGAAACACAGGAAGGGCTGATCACACCCCTCTGAAAATCAGCTCTCAGGAGGCACCTCCAGCTGCCCCCAGAGTGTGCGTCACCCCACACTAGCCATGGGTGAAACTCAACACCTTGACATCTTGTCTCCCTTCTGATGCCAGGGGCTTGTCTCCCAAAGCTGCAGCTGCACTTGCTGCTCATGGGGAAGGGAGAGGGTCCCACAGGGGCTGGAGGTGGGTGGGGAATGGCCAGTTGTCACTGAAGGGGAAGGATAAAACACAGCCATTTTGCCAAGGGCAGGGAGAGCAGCTGGGGCCAGCCTTGGCAGCACCATGGGACAGCCCTGCAATGTGACCTTGGCTCCCAAGGCAGCAAGTGCAGAATCCCCCTTAATGAGCACCAGAGGCTCCAACAAGCCTGGTCTGAATCTATCTGAAGGGCTGGAGTGTCAGAGCCTCTGTCAACCAGCCCTCTGTTTGTCCCCTCCCACCCCAGGTAGGGCAGGGCCCATACTCCCTGCAAGGAGTTACAGGAATATCTCTCACAGCCAGAGCACTGGGGCTGACCAGGGCTCACTGGCCAGTGTGTAGTACCCAGGGACTTACAGTGGGAGTCAGAGCCCTGCCATGCCAGTCACAGTGGCCTCTGCAACAGCTCAAGGTTTCCTTCTTCCTAATGCTCCTCCCCAATCAGCCTTTTCCTGAACCAGCAGTTCCATGGGTGCCCAGGGACACTTCTTCTGTGTCCCAGAAAGGGATAGGAAAGTGTGAGCAAAGGCCACAGCAAGGCACTACTGAGAGTAGAACCCAGGATCACCTGTTTACAAAGCAAGTGCTTTAGCCCACTAAGCCATTACCCCCTCTGTAAACAAGCTTGTGAAACTGTTCTATTGCATGGTTCCAGACAATACCTTTGACTCCTGAAGTGCAGCCAATCCCCATTTCCCTCCCGCCCTGGCAGTGTCTGGCTCCCTGGGTACAGAAAGCTACAGGTCAGTGGGCAGAGACTCTAACATGCACATCTCCCCCAGCCGCTGGGACTGTAGAGTTGCCTTTGAGGTTCTGCAGGGTTGTGGGAGGGAGAAATGCAGCAAACTTTGATTATCTGGCTTGTAAACCCCTTGGTCTCAGGGTTTAGGTTGGAGTCCCCAGGTGGGGGCCCGGCCTCCTTCAGTTTGGTCCCTTCCTGAGGGCACAAAATTGACAACAGCAGCAATCTCTGTGGGCCAAAGAGTTAGCAACCAAATAGTTGCCCAAGTTTAAATGCAGCAGCAGAAGACCGCATGAAGACAGGGTTAAGTGTATTTCTGCGGTGTAGTTGTTATCACATTTGCCTAACACGCAAACGGTCCCTAGTTCACAGCCAGGCAGAAGCACAGCCTCTTCCCTTATTGCTGCTCCCCTGGGGGCCTAGGTAAGTGCAGCTGCTGCTGACCAGCCTGTGCCTGGGATGAGCCCAACTCCCACATGACAGAGAGGGGTGACATCAGCTGAGAATGCCCCTTGGTGCCAGCCTGGGGAAGGAAGATGAATCAGTCCAGGCAGCTGCTGTAGGCTTGTGTCTTGGCCTCCCCTGCTTTGGGAGGCTGGTGTATTGGGCTGGCTCTGCCTGCTGCCTCCCTTGTGTGACTTGCCCCGTGTACACAGGCCAAATGTCTGAAAAGCCTCTTCCAAAAAAAGCAGAAGAAAAAGCTACACAAATTGGGTTTCAAAATTTGTGAAGCTTTTTCCAGAAGAGCAGTGCAGTGTAGACAAAGCCTGAGTGTTGCTCAGCACTAGTAGGAGACAGGGAGGGACAAAACGGTCTAACGGCTCCAGCAGCCTTTCAGAACAACCCCCAGCCCCAACCCCAAGAACCAGCCCTTCCCTCCACCCTCACTGGGGTCTGCTGGGAACTGTCTGGACTCAAGCCCACCCCGGTGTCAGCCTAAGGATTGCCTGGTCTGTAAAAGGTGCCCTGGAAATGAGAAAGCAGCTAAAGTGATGCTTGTGAGATTTGAACCTACAATCTTCAAATGGCTAACCAGGCTCACATTAAGCACTGCAGCTTAAAAGTCCAACATGCTTTCTATTGCACCATAGAGCCTGATACCTCCACACTCTGCTTTGTAGCATGGCAGTTGCTGGGGGAAAAGAAAGGGGAGCCAGGTCTGTCTTTTTTGGGAGAGCAGGTAGGAAGAGGTAGGGGGCACTGAGCCCCCAATAGTGAACATAAGGGATGAGAACTGAGTGGCTGCTGGAGAATGGGGGCATTGATCCCACTGCCTCTCGCATGCTAAATGAGGGGTCTACCATTTCAGCTAATTCCCCTGCCTCTAAGAGTCTCTGCTGCCCCACCCACCTTGCTCCAGAGCCCACAACATCCCTGCGGCTGCCCGAGGCTCCTTTCTGAAAGGGCCACTTGTCAGACTGACACCCGTGGGCCGGCTAGCTCAGAGGTTTAGGACGTGGTGCTCGTATCACACAGACGCGTCTTAAGAGCAAGCCCCTTATTTCAAACCATAATGGGCCCGCTATTCCGACGTCCCTGCAAACCTCATGGCACGAGGAGTGAGGGGCATTTCGGAATAGCGATTTATTTCGAAACAAGTGCTGTGCAGCCAGCGCCGAATTACAAAATAAGCTATTTCAAAATTGACTTGAAATAAGCTACTCAATTGCATCGCTTAGTTTGAGCTATGGGATGCACCCCTAGTGAGTTAGAGCTCAATTCTGCCCCCTGCTCCACCCACCCACTGCTGCCTTGCAGGCTCATGTCCTGCCCCTGGCCAGCCCCTTGGCATGTGTGACCTGCTCTCCCTGCCCCCACTCACTCAGGGCTGGTTCTGGGGCTCAAGCAGGGAATATCAGAGGCTGCTCAGGGTGCCACATTGCTAGGCCAGGGGCCCTCCTGTGGGGCTGTGCGTGTTGCTGTCCCTGCTGTACAGACACAGCCACAGAGGCAGGGAGAGATTCACCGAGCAGCCCAAGGTCACTCAGTGAGTTAGAGCCAAGGTGTGCCCCCAGCTCCCTGCCCCACCCACCGACGTGCTAACTTCCTCTCTGCCATGGGGCTGTATGAATTGGCCTCTTCTCTCTGGAACCAGGTTTAAGCCACAGCTGAGACTCTGGGCAGGGGGCTGGGTATCGGGTTGTCTGACTGTGGGAGGGGGAGCGTGTGTTCCTCTGGTTCAGCTTTTCCCTTTCTTTTACCCCAGCAATTGCCCTGTTGCAAAGCAGAGGGAGAGGATGAGGATCTATCTGAACTTTGGGGCTTTAGTTTACAAAAGCAAGTGTGTTGGCTGCCTAAGCAGTGGCGCTTGGTGTAAAGCAAGCCCATCATTCAAAGAGTGTGGGTTCAAATCCCTGCATAGTCATTTTCAGGTACTCTCTGATTTCCAGAGCAGCTTTTACAGAGCAGGCTGGACCTGCCCCTGTAGCATGTGGGAGTGACAGGGAGCTTGTGACAGGACTTCTCTGTGTGGGAGAGATGTGCCTGTAACTCTAGTGTCTGGCTCTGACACTCCAGCAGTGGGGCAATCCAGCCTGATTCAGACGAGGCCGCTCGGAACCTCTTGTGCTCATCGAGGGGGATTCTGCACTTGCTGCCTTGGGAGCCAGGTCACATTGCAGAGCTCCCCCAGGGACGTCCCATGGAGTCGCCAGGCCGGCCTCCCACACCCTCGGCAATGTGGCTGCATTTTATCCTTCCCCTTCAGTAACAACCAGCCATTCCCCAGCCACCGTGGGACCCGCTCCCTTCCCCAGGAGCAGGGTGAACGCCAGTGCGGCTCCCTGATGAGGCTGCAGCAGTGGGAGACAATTCCCTGGTTTCGGGAGGAAGACGAGATGTCAAGGCCCATGACTTGGAGCCAGCTACCGATACCTATGGAAAGCTGATTTTCAGAGGGGTGTGATCAGCCCTTCCTGTGTATCTGGCTTCTTCAAAGGGGCTTAATCAGGAGCTCAAAGTTGAAGAAGGGACAGAAAATCCCCAAGTCCTGAGCATGGTGCAGGCAAGGCCCATGGGGCAGTTTGCCTGGTAGGGTTTGGGGGCATGGAGAAGCTGTGAAGCCCTGTGAGTGGATAAGGTCCCTGGCTGTGCTGTGCCACCTGCCATGTGTGTGACTCAAACTGTCCCTCGTGCCCCTTTTATGTGTCTGTTGCACTCCAGTTTCTTTCCTCAGGCACGTTCATCCAGCAAAGACCCCACCAGGGATCTTGTATCTTCCTTTGTGCCGCTCAGCCACAGACACAGCAGAAGGGTTTTGCTGTAGACACCGGCCCCAGCCCCTCTCTCCAGGGAACTGCAGCCCCTCGGACCAGGCAGCTTCTCCCAGCATTCAGGAGGTACCAGGCTGAGAAGAGACCGTCTGACACAGTGCTGCCAGGGAGGGGTCTCACTGCTAGTCACTGTTCCTGTTCCAGGAGCGGAGCGAGTTTTGCCCTCGACACCAATATTGAGGGCATGTGCACCTGTGTGTGTGTGAGCCCCCATGGCACCCATTGGCTTCTGCTGGGGGGGAGAAGGGTTCCCTGACCCCATAGCTCCTGCTAGAGAGGTGTGGAGGGACACGGGACCCTATAGCTTCTGCCAGGAGGGACCCTGACCCCTTATCTCCTGACACAGTTTCAGTTTTTCCCAGGCAGAATGCTCCAGGCATGAGGGATGCCAGCGCACTGGCCCAGCCTGGGCCAGCAGTGATGGTTTTTATACATGCAGGGAAATACCCCAGCTTCTCCCCGTCACAAAGCTGCTGCCTCTCCGGGAGGCGGCAGGTGCGGGACAGCTCCCTGCCAGCATCAAATATCACTGTGCCTGCAGCCAGTGTTGGGAACTGGGCAGGGAACAGGAGGCTTTTGTGCCACACACATCTCAGGTAGGACGGACCCTCACTGACCCCAGACTGTGACTGGTCCTAGCCAGGAATGTGTCCCGGGGCTGGTTTGTGACACTGTAAGGCCATGTCTACACTAGGCTTAAGAGCGACACTGCCGCAGTCAATGTTCTGGGCTCTAGGGAAGACCGGCTGATTGGAACTGAGCTGTGCAGAGTCTTGCAAAGGGGAACCACAACTTCTCTGGATATTTGCTGAGTTTTATATGAGGGTTTATCAGAAGGGATGTTGTGGGTTCTGGAACAAGGTGGGTGGGGCAGGGAAGCTCCTCACAGGCAGGGGAATTAGCTCAAGTGGTAGAGTGCTCGCTTTGCATGCGAGAGGTAGTGGGATCGATACCCATGTTCTCCACGGGTAGAGGTTTGCTCCTTCTTCTTCTTCAGAGGCAGAGCAAGCCAGGGCCTAAGTGCTTCCAGGGGCTCCTTCCCTCTTCCAAAAAGGCAATGGGCTGGTTTCAGCAGTGCAGGGGGTGTCCTGTTTGCCTCACAAGGAGCAGTTCCCTGGCTAAAGTCAGGCAGGCAAAGTCCAGTCTGTAACACCCAGAGGAGGGGATTTGTCTGCCTGGGGAGGGCAGGAACAGACCAGCACGTGGGAGACTGGCTGCCAGCTGCTTAGCACATCTGGACACAGAAGAATCCCAAGACTTGGTTCTGTCAGGCAGCAGTTTCCCCTCTTCCATTTCTTTTCAGCTCACTGCAAACTGCCTCCCAGCTGTAGGTGAGGCTGAGTGTGTGTGAAACCAGCTGCGCTTTGGATGATTTTGTTTATTGTTTAAAAAGCCTCACCCACCTCTTCTGCCTATGAAGGTGTCTGGAATAGATGCCTAGTGTGACATCACCTTTGGGTTTTACCCCTTGCAACCTCACCCAGAGACTCCCGACAAGTCTGTCTCCTGTGTCCATCTCCGCCTCAGGCCAAGTGTGTGCATGTTTCATATCTAAGGGAACACGTCCTCCCTTTTTCCCTGCCTACCTTTCCTGAGCAAGCTGTACCCTTCTGTGCCAAAATTCCAGTTGTGTATTATTCCACCAAGTCCCTGTGATACCAACTCCTTCCTGCTTATTACCCATAGTTCTGTGTGTCTACACCAGCATCTAAAACACAGATTAAAGTTTGCTTCCCAGTGGTCCCTCCTTTATCTCTGCTGTTACAGCCCCTGCTCTCTCCCACTTCTGGCCCATCTCCCAGGTGTCCATGTTGTTCACTTACCTGTGGGCTTTGGGCACCTGCCCACAGCAAACCTAGTTTAAAGCCTCCTCACTAGGTTAGCCAGTCTGCATCCAATACTCTTCCCTTCCTCAACAGGTGAACCCTGTCCCTGCTGAGCAGCCCTTCCTGCAACAGCATCCCATGGACAAGGAAGCCAAAGCCCCCATGCCCACTGAGCTGTAGCTTTCTGTGCCCAGGGAGCCAGACACTGCCAGGGCTGTAAGGCTGAAGGGAAATGGGGAATGGATGCACTTGGGGAGTCAAAGGTGTTGTCTGGGACCATAAAGTAGAAGAGTTTTAAAGCAATTTTGTGGGTTGGCACCATGACTTAGCCTAACACACGAAAAGTTCCTGGTTCGCAACCAGGCAGAAATACAGGGTCTTCTCTTCTTGCAGCTCCCCTTGATGACCACAAGGCGGTTCGGGTATGTCTACACTTGCGCCCTCTTTTGAGAGAGGGATGCCAATGAAGACATTCAAAATAGTAAATGAAGCTGGGACTTAAATATCCTGCGCTTCATTTGCATATTTGGTTTATGGCGCTATTTCAGAATAGCACTATTTCGAAATAACAGCCGCTGTTAAGATGCGGGTATTTCTAGAGAAATAACTGGTAAACCCCACTGTGTTAAAGGGGCACTTGAGGATGGCACCATTGCTTAGGTGGCTAACGCACTGGTCTCATAAACAGGAAATCGTGGGTTCAACTCTCCATGGTACCTTTTCATAGCCCTTGCTCACACTTTCCTCTCCCCTTCTGGGACACAGAAGAGGCCTCCCCTGGCCACCTATGGAACTGCTGATTCAGGAAAAGGCTGATTGGGGAGGAGTGTTGGGAAGAAGGAAACCACAAGCCTGGAGTGGGTACAGAGGCTGCTGTGACTGACACTGGAAAGGCAGGGCTCTGGCTGCAATTGCTGAGACAAGAGAGCCAGCACCACTCCTGATTAAAAACCCTCTTGCGCAATGCCATTATGCTGATTATTTTCGGGAATAACAGCATTGCCCAAGAGGGTTTTTCTTGCGCAAGAAGGGGCAGCATAGACAGCTCCTTCTTGTGCAAAAGCCTCTTCCGCAAAAATGGCGGCTCATTAGATATGCAAATGAGGCTCCACAATATTCCACGCTTAGCCTCATTTGCATAGCTCTAGTGCAAGATCGCACTAGTGTAAACATAGCCAAGCTGGGTAGAGAAAACTTAATTAACAGCATTTTTTTCTGGCAAAAGACTGCTTACCAATAGTTGTGGTTGTGTAATTGATATTCTATGATTCTTGTCTTCACTTTCCTATTGTTTGTCTGTGTGGTCATCTGCTTTGGATCTGTTTCTGTCTGCTGTATAATTGAGTTTGCTAGGTGTAAATCAACTAAGGCAGTGGGGTATGATTGGTTAGTTAATTCTGTTACAGTATGTTATGA